>JABMBR010000983.1:0-31593 GCA_018881525.1 Meteorus sp. PSUC_FEM 10030008
ATGTAAATGGTTTTCTATTATATCTCGATTCATTGTGAGATCATTGTAGCTAGTTGGATAAGCAAGAGTGAAAATTAATTAAAAATTATATAATGAAGCGAAAACAATGTGGTGTGTTGAAGTAATGGTCGACTATGAAAATGTGAAAGGGCACAAGAGAGAGATAGAAACAGAACATCACAGTGGTATAGAATGAGGAGAGAAAAGCGAGGTGGTCGATGTAGTTGAAAACGATTCTCTATGAATGCCAATCGACCACTAACCCTGGACCATTAGCGTTACGTTACCGGGCTTTAATTAGGTCGAGCCGATTTTGTGCATCGAGATGGAACCTGATGGTACAAGACCGCATGAGAATAGTGTCTGTGTCTCGGGCTACTCTGTACCACCCGTTTTACCTCCTCAACGTCTAGCTATCTCGCTTGCTCACATCCCCAAAACACTCTCGACCCTATTCACTGCAATACCACCAAATAATTACGGCAAATTTCAGGGTATAACGATCAAACACCTCATTCAAAATAAGGAAATGGTGTAATGATATTATATACAAGTGAGATTGAATGTTGGCATCAAGTGTGTGAGTTCAATGGCCAAGTGTTTAATATTCATCAGTTCTGACTATTCTCTAGGGTTTGTTAGGAATTAGTGAATGTAGTTGTGATGATGATTATTGTTAGGGAGGATTATAATTTTACATTCTTGATTAGAAGCGGAGGGTGAGATTGTGATGATGATGAATTGAAAAGCAGGTGAAAGACGTTGTAGAATTTTTGACCATTTTCTTTTGGAAATTCTCAATATTAATCATTCGTAGTTTATGATTTTTACAGAATAGAGGAAGGAAAAAAGGATGATAAATGTCTCAGTGGTATAGATCATCATGAAATGTATCTGGAAATTTATGACCTCATCGACACGTGTGGATTTATCGCGATGTTGATAATGATAAGTTAGACAAGAGTTTGGTTTGTTGATTATTGATAGATGAGAAGTTTTTGTATGAAGTATTTTTGAAATTGTAATTATTTTCGCCATGTTTTGGCAATGGGTTGAACTGATGAAGATTAAATTGACATTCAATGCTGGTGTTATTGATATTGCCAAAGAGAAATGGTCCAAGGTTCAATTTTTATCATGAAATAATTCAAAGAAATTCATTTTTTTAAACTATCAACAATAAATCTTCATTTGTAAAAAGCTTGATAAAGACTACTTGCAGAGCTTTCTTTCTGCCATTCCTCTCCTCCTGTTCTCTCACAGTCTATCTATCTTGCTCTGGTGGGTTAACCTTTTTTTCTTCGTTGCTCTGGTGAATAAAAGTGATTCACGGTCGCTTTGCAAAAGTCGAACGTGGAAACGGCCAACTTCCGTTTATGAAATATGTCGCATCCTGTTCTAGGTATAGAAGTATATTGGTATATAAATTATTGCCTGGGATGACATGGGCGATCTGCTACTCTTCTTTATCTCCATCTTTTCGAAGAAACGATATTTTCTCATCATGATCCAATGAGTTATGTATATAAATATGCAAGTTCGTACAGAACATTCTCTTTTTTCATCTTCAACTTCAATTTTTCGTCTCCTTTCTCTTTCATATTTTATTGAAATGTCCTATACGATCTGTTGCAGATTTGTGAATCACCATATCCACACTTGCTGAAACACACAAATGAATTTAAAAAATTATTTCAATTGTTTTATTGTGTGTTAAAAATGATGAAGTAAAATGTTTGATCATTATTTTCTCGTAAATCGAACAAATTCAAATCGGTGGATTTTTATTTCTAATAAAAAGACGTTCTTGATCACAAATAAATTTCAACAATATCGAACAAATCATCAATCCAAATTACGAATAAATGCTGCAATGTATAATAGAGATACTTGAAAATAATCGAAGATGTAAATTTCATCCCCCATGAAAATACAACTCTCATAATATCGTTCTTCAAGACATCAATAGAAGAATACCCTCTTAAATAAATAGAAAAAAAAAAGAACATGAGCATTATGAATGAAGAGAGAAGAGAAAAGCGAACTGGAATTATCGACGTAGTATTTGTATAGACCACTGAAATTGGACATATCAGGAAGTAATACAGCAGTAGTCGAGCAAACAAAGAAGCGAAGAGCAAAAAATAATAAAAATTCTACCGGAACCGAGAAAAAGCAGACGGGGAAAAAAAAGAAATGTAAAAAAGAAGAAACAATAATTCAAGTACACTTTCATATGGAGAAAAAAAAACGCTGTTGAAAAAATAAAAAAATCGAACGAACGAAGAGGCAGAGAGGAAAAAAAAGAAGAACAGTGCACTGACACAAATATCCAATAACGAAAAATACTTGTATCTCTTTCCATGCATACAGTGTCTATTTCTCTATACACTCGTTGTATTCAATACCTATCCGTCGGGAAATCGTTATTTACGGCAGAATGTAATAGCCAGGGCGTCAATGTTACTTCTATATACCAGTAAATAATAGCGGTTACCCCACGCGCACTATAGACGGCGCTCCCTCACACACATCACGTGATATTCGCGGGCGCTCACTCAATCTATCGCTCGCGGATACAAATAGAAATTGCGTACTATTGGCACTGTCAACTCACTGTTTGTTATCACACTTTTGACAGTGGTGAGAGAGGTTTTTCGATACAGAACGAAGGTCGGGAAAATATGGGTGGATCAAGGTATGTTTGTTGTTTGTTGGTATGAGTTTGTACAGTAGTGCCCGAAAGTATTTTCCCTAGGACTCTGTATTGCACTTTGTTGATTTTCTCTTTTTTGGGGGGGAGAAGGGATTGGGATAAAATAAATGACGACGAATATTTCTCGATGAAATTCTTTTGGGTGTTCTATGAATTCGGGGGAGGAATTTGAAGAGATTGAAGAGACGATTGGAATGGAAATTAATTCAATTGTGATAGACGATTATTATCAATTCGTTGTTCAATGGAGGTTTATGATGGAATATGAAGTTTGATATTTTCATTTGAATTAATTTATTCCTCTGAACGATTTCATTATATTTCATCTATGAGCATTGGAATATCGTCAGTTGTCATATGAATTATTAATTTAGTTTGAAAATTGTCATTGTACGTTGATTAAATATACTAAAATTCTAGTTCTGGATTTTCAGAATAAGTCAGGATTATTCATTGAAAAATTTCATAATCAAAGTTTAACTCAGTAGAGTAATTCTAAATTATCACGCAAAAAAAGGGAAGAAGAGTGTGGTCGTCAGTATCACAACAGTTCAATTTACTTCCGAGCATATTTAACACAAAAATGCAAATATGAAAATATTTTTGGTCTCCACTGTATACGAAACACACATTGAGAGGGACATAGAATTGATACAGAGAGGTTTTGTGAGCAAGGGGAAATGAAATGAAAATAAATATTCATTGAAACGTAGTAAAAATAACGGAAGTTACAGTCAGTGATAGTGGATGGTGGTTGCGCGGATTCAAACATAATAGATATTTAAATTCAGTGGTTTTGCAAAATATCCTTCGGGAAGTTGGTTGGATATGACATGACTGGTTATGTATAGGTTTTCAAATGAATGGGCTGCTGTGCAACTGGCGTGTATGTGTGTATATGTGCAAAATGAATCAGACTGGAGAGTATGCACTTCGTCGATTATGCATATTACTTTATTTCGACGAGAGAATATGGCGGAATTCCGCATAAGTGACGTGTTGGCATATTGGGAAATCAAAATGCGTATTTCAACATGTGCTGTGATTTATTTCGTTTTTTTTTTTCCTGCAAATCATTGTGTGAAAGTTTTTTTTGCTTTTAATTTTAGACCATCAATGAAAAATCAACCAATTTGAATCTTCAGATTTACTTCTTCTCTTGTTGAATTATTCAAAGATTTTAACTTCATCGTAATCAAATCCCTTGGAAAATCAAATTTTGATTATGATAATGGAGAATTGACAATAATTTATTCAGTGAAGATTGAAAATGTGAAAAGCTGTGAGATATTTTAGAAAAAAATTGTGAATTTAATCAAAGTAGAATTTTTTCACACCAAACAAAGACTGAACTGGCTTAACAACTCCCCACCTAAAATTCCTTTCAAGTATCACTGCATTAAATCCAACAAAATTTGTGCTTAATTGATAGCTGCTAATGTTAGTTACTGAACTTCTCAATTAATATTACTCATGTCTCATTAAATATAACAAACCATTGAATCAACTTTGTGATAATCCATCAAGCGAGAATTATACAAAATCTAGAGCCATTATATAAATAATAAATTATCATCAAATTCAATATAAATAATTCTTTGTGTGGCATCCAAAATGAATTTGAAATTAAATTTAAATATGAACGAACATGGGATATCCCAAATTGTATGATATAATGCGAATATCAGATGATCATAGAATCAGCAGCAAATACTCATTGAACATTTGTACAGTTAATTATAAATAGAATTCTTAATTATGATATATTTCCTATCTATAATGCAGACATTAATATACGTGCGATTGTCCGCATTGTGGTCTGCAATGATAAAATATTGGCAGTGATATTATAGAGAGTAAAAAAAAAAAAATAAAGTGAAATAAATAAAATGGAATGAGAAATGATAGAAATGGAAAAATATATGTGCGAGGTATTCGATAGTCATTTCAATTACGCTGCTATGCGGATTTTCATGTACTGCATTCACAGAAATTGTCTCTATATATAGTCATATACATCTGTATAAACATCTCCCAATGGGCCCAGTCCGAAGATTCAGTCGCATTGATAATTTTTCCATTTTCACATAATCCGATTGAATTTACCACTTTTTTTTTCCCCCTCTTTTCCGTTTATTTATTTCGCAATGTGCGGCATAGTATAAACACCCAAAGACCATCATCTGTGATTATTAATATTCGTATTTGATTTGTCTTGGTGAACGAAAGGAATTGAATATTGGAAAAATGAATAGAAATAATTTTATTTGTATCCTGTAATTAAATAGTGTGTTGGGAGAAATGGAAAAGAAGAAAATGGAATGAATTGAAGTAAATTCATTGAACTGTTTGATGCAAATGTTTTTTTTTTTTTTTTATTTTATTCGCACATGGTACAGTTCGCATTGTTCTGAAAAAGTCGGAGTATTATATTCGCATATCAGTTTCGGCACGGGTTTTTGATGAGTGAGTTTGTATAGATACACAAAATATTTGTGTGTGTGTGTTCACGTGCATATACGTTAACTAGATTTTTGTGAATATCATGTGTGAAGCACTTGAAATCATATAAGCGAAACGAATAGCATAACGCGAAGCCGTCAGCTTCAAATATGTATATAAATATAAATACAATACGAAAAAAGCGATTGAGCGAAGGGGTGACAGAGGGAGACAAACAGACAGATAGAAAGCTGTTTCATGGGTCGATGAATAGATCTAACAAATACCAAACGGGTTTTTGTGCTTCAATTCACAGTTATATTGTCATTTTTTTCATCGAACTTGAATATCTGTATATGAAAATTCCATACTGGTTCTCTATATTATTTTTGAATTGTTCATATCTGTGATTGTGCATCTAAATTGGACTGTATCAATCAATCTTTCCATTTGAAACCTCTTTTTTATCAATGTTTTGGTATATTTTTAATTGGATTCAAAACAAAAAAATAAAATTATCACGAATTGCTGATTGATTGATAATTTTATTATTTGTATACGATAATAATGCGGAAATTTTATCCACAAAATATTATTTAAACTGCGCTTTTATATATCGCAACGTGAATTTTCCATGTAAAATAATTTACATTGAAATTATTTATTCATAGATGCATTTCGTAAAATGTAGTTGGACAATTTACGCGATTGCGTGTGGGAAATTAGAGGTAAAAATTGCGAGTTATAGTTGAATATATAAATTAAAAATAAACAGTGTTATTCACGCTGCGATTTCAAATGTTTCTCCATTGCAATGCATTTGGCCTTTTTTTTTCTATTTACGTATTTTGTTGCCGAACGAATATTTGGATGCTTTCCAAATGACGCGGAGCGCGTGGCTTGAAACAATGCTCGTTTACTCGACCGGTGGGTCATGCAAACCGCACATTTACGTATTTCTTCGTGGAAGGGATTCCCCTATTTTGTAGTATATTCGCTTTATGCTCCCTCTCTTTTTTTTTCAGTTAACGCCACAAGAGTAACCACCGTCACCATCACCACCAACCACTGAGATTATTATTGCGTATATTGGTTGCAATTAAGAGTGAAACCTGTTCATCTGTGAACTGATCCTTTGAAAAATTATTTTTTTCAATGTTTTCGTGTCTCGTGGCATTAACATGTCCATTGATGCAATTGCATTGGTAAATTGTGCGATAATTATTATTAAACTATCGTAAATTATCATAAATAAAAAATTATTGATAATACACCGATGATTATCATTGTAGTTCACTTCTTTTTTTATCATCAGACATTATCGATTATAAATTATTGAGGTGGTAGAAACTCTCAAAGGAATTCAATTTTTATTCTTATCAACGTATTGAACTTACTCGCATCGTTGTAAATTTTCCTGAAAAAAATACGAGAATAATCGGAATAAATTTCTTTGTTGAATAACTTTCATAAGATTTTCATCAGTTTGTGTATCAAGGTCAAATTATTGACAAAAATCCAGAATAAATTTCCAAGTGTTCTAATAAAATTGAAGTGAAGTCGAACGTAAAATATGGAAATTCTATCAATCAAAATTTAATAGTTCCATGGTTGTATCGAGGGTGAAATAAGCGAATCACGACTGCTCCTTTTTACATAATTTCTCGTGCAACGAGAGATGTTTCCGCCTACGCAAGTCGTAAAACGTGAATACGAACCAATTAAGAGCCAGTTGAACATATATATAAACAAAATTGATGAAGCAGATGATATAATAAATTATTCTCACGCAATAAAATTATTATACGACTCATAAATCGATCCATATGTTCAGGATCTACTGAATAAACATATATATATCTATATACAAATATATACCGACAATTATCGGCGTTTATTGTCAGTTTCTCTCTATGTTCTTCTCTCACATTCCATCATAAACGATGAGACAGAAAAAAAAGCTCGCCGGTCGTATTTCCAATTTTATTACGGCATAAAGTGTCCGCCCTCCATCCAGTCTGCTTTGGGGTGAAATTGGCGGATAACTTATAGTCAAGGGGAAGTAGATAAGCTGAAGAAGCGAGGCAATGACTATGAGAGAATGTGGGTGAGTGAGAAGCAACGAAAGGGATGAAAACGTAAGTGGGAGGTGAAGAGATGGTGAAATGCTTGGAGGAAAGCCCAAGGTATATGATGACAAGCGCTCGCGCGTACACTGAATGCGGCATTCCGCTTGATTTCCCACGCCGTGAATCAGCGGCTGCAAGGCTCTTGGATAATGGTCGCAAGAGTCATAGCTAAACCAGTCGTAGCTGTGAGTATGCCCGTCTCATCCCTTTAACATCACCAAGTGGGAATAGGTAACATCAAGCGCAGGAATTGGTAGTGAAGAAGAATTGTTGAGCCAAGAGAAATAAAGAAAAATCACAAAATCTTCAGTCAATCCGCAACTGATGATAGGATTTATTGTCAGGATTTATTTAAAACTTCCAGACTTGTCTCAGATGATAGCAAGAAAGCGGACTGGTGAATTTTCGATTTATACACTCGACTAAATTTCATGTGGCAATTGTGATATGGATTTGCAAATGTGTTTATAAGATCAGTCGTTATTTAAGTGTATTATGTGGTTTGAAGATTGATGGCTGATGATTCACGAAGGGGAAAATCTATTTGGAGAAATATCAATGAGAATGAATTATGAAAATGTCTGGGAAGATTTGGAAGATGAATTCATTGTGAGAATTGTAATTTTGTTGGAATGCTCATGGGTATTTGGGTAATCTTTATTTGATGATATCAACTGATTTCGTGTTGACCTCAATGCAAATTCAAGTGTTCTATATCTGGAGCTTTCATGAATTTCCTGAACGTTGATGAATTAATGAATTGATAAGAACTCGTTATAGATATTTATGTTAGAATCGTATCAACACTGATAACATTAAAGTAGGAAATAAATTTCTGTGTTGATAACAGTTTGTGTTGGTTCTTTATGTGATTTCCATAAATTATCACCCATTGAATTGAGATGAATATGAATAATAAATTGATAAGTATAACGAAATATTATTTCCTGTCACAAATATTATTGAGTGTCCAATCAAACAGTGGATTATATAGATTAGAATTGCGTAACACGTTGGAATACCGTCGATTTCCATCGCATGAGAGATGGACAGGATGTGGCGTCATGGGGTGTGAGCTTGCCTCGACGTCGACATTGTGATCTATGATGCTTGATAATGAAAGGCTACACATAGACATTGCCAATGGCAATGCCGTGCCACATCGCTGCTGTCGAAATGATACAACTGAATTGCATACTCTAACTCTGGTCATTGTATAACTGTTCCATAACTATATATGAATGAACTATAATTTTCGTCCGTTGAGCATTGGACATATGATTTAATAATATATAGATGAGCATGCAGGAAGGAAGGGCAATATAGAGAAATGGATTTCATACGAGTGAGCTTGCGTGGATTGGAGGAAAATTATCTGTACAAGAGAATTGCAAACCAGAGTAAAAGAGAACGACAGCTTTTAGATGATAAGCATTTCCTGACACGCAACGTTACTGTCGTTCATTTCGTCCAGTGGAAAGAGAACGTTTGTTGGTCGAGATAACACACGAATTTTGTGGACGATGGTAAAGCAAAAGTGATGGGTGGATGGGGGTATTGGTTGACATTGGTTCAACCAGGTGGTTGGGTTATTTACACATCTGTTGTCGTTAATCTTCATTTATTTTTGTTGCATGCTGTGTGGATGTATATGAAGTTGACGAGATGGTTATCAGTGATGTTGAATGGAAAACAAAAAGAATTGAAAAGTTTGAAAAAGCGGAATTTTGTATTTAAACAGAGCACGCGTCAATGATAAAGTTTTTAGTCCTGGGTTTGCTACACATGGTCACATAAGTTTGCTTCGTTGTTATCCAGGGAATATTTTTTTTTCTCTCATCTATCACTTCTTCTCTTTCCTTTTCTTTTAAACTATGGGTGATGCTAGCATAAGAGTTTAACGTTAAACCGGAAAAGTTTATACGAGATCTTTTTATAAGTCGATGAGTTGTGATGTAGTGAGATTTTAGTCTGGAAACTCATTTGAAATTGGATATGACTGAGAATGAGTGGAGGGATTTGGTGATTAGAGCCCCATCGTTGTGAGATTTAGAGAATTATGTAGGAGATATTGATGTTGGTTATTGCATCATCAGCTTCGATAATGAAATTCAGAAACACAATTTGTTATGAAGATAATTTTGAACTCTGCACCCAATCGATGATTATGAGTAAGTTGATTTCATAAATTGCACCTTTCATGAGGAATGAACGATAATGATAAAAAGAAATATTGCATGATATTTTTTACGAGGTCTTTTACTGACAAGACAATGTTTTCATGAAAGCTCCTATCTTCGTTTTTTTTACAACCGTCTCATAAAAGCTTGAGCCGTTACAAAATTGAAAAGTACTTTTTAAGTACTTGAACGATATAAACGAATGTGTTGATGTTTTAACTTGTCTATGAGTCATCAGTCATAATTGTCATAAAATCCTCAATCATTGTCACAAAATGGAATTTTATTTAGAAACATTCATATCAGATAAATGTTTCCAATATTTTATGCTTACTTTAGCATTGTCATCTGAAGAGACCATGGCTAATTGTCAAATGAATAAGCCAAAGATTGAGAACAGCACGAGAAACACCATTGCCATGATGTACAGCAGCTGGGAGTTCACCTGGAACAGCGAAAGAAAAAAATCATTAGAACCAATTCAACAATAACGCGATCCACAATGAACCTTCCAGAAAATAAAAATGATCTACTGTCCAGGTAACGATACCCATTCCATTCACATCGTATTATCAAACCCAATACAATTAAATAAACGACATGTTATTAACAGATCGTGAGTTCGTACAGTACAGCCCAGCCAATTCACTAAATTGCCAATGCCAGAGAAACAACCAAATAACTGATAAAGGTGGCGAACAATGTCAACTGAATTTTCCGTTCGTTATATTGAAAACTTTTGTCGCGTGCTACTCATTGTTTCGTTCACCGATTGCCATTCGAATTGAATTGCATATTTGATTCCAGCATTGAAGACACAAAGTGGAAGAGAAGCAGAGAATGAGGAAGGTCGAGTACGGACGAAACAAATAAACAATTTCATCTGTTAGCTGAAGTATTTTTATTGTTCTAAACAGGATCAATAGTCAATTTGGAGATTGGTCACAATAGGAATATCTACTGTATGCAAATGCGAACTAAATTAATAAATTGTATACACGAGAGTACTATCACAAATGTTGGAAGTTATCGCTTTGAATCTAAACAAAGAAATATTCGCACATAGACATATATACATTTGAATGTATATATAAATTGTCGGACAATCCAATAACGTTCCAATTTCCTCCAATTCCTCTGCTGGTTGCTGCAGAACAAAATTCCATTGCGTTGTTCCATTCTTATTTCTTCGTTTCACCAACAGTGTGACAGACGTAACATGTTCTACTTGCTCATTGCTACATTTTCATTTCTATCTTTATTTATGACTCGGAAGTGTCTCCATGCGAGTGCAATGATAGATATAAATTGAGGGATTTGTTCAAATAGGAATATACGAATGTAAATAAATTTTTTCGTGTCCAACACGTTGGATTGTGTCATATTGGAATTATCATAGAATGTTATGATACAAATTGATGTATAATAATGAGATATGTTGTAATTATTTGGATTCAATATCCAAAAGGGTAACGGTATAATTATACTGAAATGTCGCTATTGTTGAATACATTGCAGCATGAATTCATTATGACACTGAAATACGATGTGAATCAGAGCAATTATTTCTGTGCAGTATGATTATAGGGAGGAACGTGACAGAGCCAATTCCATGAAGTATAATTTTATTCCATTAGAAAATCAATGGTGAATTTTGGAAAAATTGGTGAAACAGTTGAATGCATAAAATTTTACACACATGATGAAACTACAGTTCAATATTCCAAGTGTAAAAAGAGAGATTTGGAATGGAAATTGATAATTCCGGAACAGAACAAATTGATTGTGAGCATTGAACGTTATTTTCAATATCAACTTCATTCAGTGTTAGTAGACATGACTTGTAAAAAAAATAATCCTACGAATATTCTATCGTTGGTACATGGCCAACTTCAACTTTGTTCAATTCGGTTATTTGCACAAAGGAAATCCTATAACCAAAATCGTCTGAGAATTTGTCAATTTATTGAAGTCGTGTTTTTCATTTTGTGTCCCAACGCTTTTTTACTCTCAAACATGTAAAAAATCTCAGGATCTTACAATCAACCTCCTTTACTATGTATATGTATATACTTTCACCTAACCACTGCCGTTACTTCGTCTAATCCAGACATTCGTTTCACGTTCCCGCTTGCTTTCCACGCGCGCAACTCGGGCGTGCCGCGAGGAAAGCATTTTTCAATGAAATACCGTCGGACCACCGGCGTCTTATACTCAACCTTTTCTCTCTCCACCTTCAAACTCCTTCGCCAAAATATATATATATATATATAAACGTATGTATTTTTGCTTCATTCTACGACCGCCCTCTGGCAAGCAAGCGATCTTTGAAAGACGTGCCAGCAAAGGAAATCGTACGATCTTCGCACTTCATCGGCTTGATTTATACCACCCAATCGGTTGCACATGGATACGGATAAAATGTACAGTTATAACGCAATTTCCATTTGCTAGTTCTAAATAAAATATTCCAAAAAATATATTTCGTTTTGCAGTTATTTCAGCCATATCATAGGAATTTTATTTTTTTAGTATTTTCTTATTCGTCTGGAGTTTTATTTTGTTATCAACTTTTTTTCAAATAGTTTTTTTTGTGGATACATACTCGAAATAACTTGTGACGAAAAACTCATGAGAATGTCAAAATATTTTACGTATTTTTTGTCAAAGTTAGTAAATACTTGGATGTTAAGTGAGAGAGTAGATGTACTTTTGTTAGCTTGAAAGCAGTTTTGTTTGCGAATTTCAGCACGAGTGCATTCATTATGTTGAATTCAGTTGGAAAATTAGCATACGAGAAGGAATAAATATTTATAAAGTGAAACGAATGGAATTGTGTTGATGAAATCAGAGGAATTTCAGAGATGTTTCTCACGCATTTTCCACATTGAAGCAGTTTTTTAACCCGTAAGTTTATCTTCTGACAATGAAAAATTTCATAAATGTTGTTTTACACAGTCATTTGTACAATAGCTAAACTTGGACTAGATGTCTTTGTTATTAGTGTGGTCATTCAATTCTCTGAAGATTGCACCAGCAAAACTTTGGTAAATTGTGTGAAATTCTTTTTCTAGTTTTAATGAACAATTTAACGTTGACCTAAACACATAGACAAGATGAAGCAGAATTTTTGATGCAGCTTCAAGTGTGTCAAGAGCTTCTTACTTAATTCATGTTCATTGGGGGATGGTGAACTTGGAGGAAACGTATGAAGGGAGC
Organism: Meteorus sp. PSUC_FEM 10030008; assembly: GCA_018881525.1. NCBI lineage: Eukaryota > Metazoa > Arthropoda > Insecta > Hymenoptera > Braconidae > Meteorus > Meteorus sp. PSUC_FEM 10030008. Next base: position 12,687 of record JABMBR010000983.1, read on the forward strand.
AATGCGGTACAGAGCAGGTTGGTTCGCTGTGGCAGCGGGACGTGATCCCGTAATTTCTCATTCTGGCCAACTTGCGGAGGTGGATTCTATCCTCAGGTAGAATAGGGGAATGTTACAGTGAACGTACAAGAAAGAGAAGCAGAGATAGGTAAAAGCAATACATAGTAGGAAATATAGTAGAGAAGCATGAGAAAGATGAAGATACGAATGGAGGTTGGATGGACCAATTAGAATAGCGTGTCACTTGGTAGTACGGTAGGTACCGAGCTAATCAAGTCGAGTCACGCAGTGTTTTGGCCGTTAAGGAACCTGCCCCAAATTCTGAATTGTGTCTCGTCCCACACTCTGCAATGTTCAACTGGATTAGATGATGGTTTTTTTTGCGTAGATTACGCCATCATATTATTCATTTATCAATTGATTCGATTATTCAACGAGGGATCTCATGCATTTCGTAGTTGGAGAGTGAATATTTCACTCGCATTTTCTTTTTTTTTTTTTTGACATAAAAAGTATGAATTTATTGATTCTGAATTAGATACAGAGGTCCTGTCGTTATCAAATAAATTTTCTGCTTCAGAGAAGTGTAGAGATGTTCATGAGTTTTTAGATATCATTGACAGCAGTCAGACAAGATTAGTACTGAAATGGAGATATATCAACTCTGTTCGTAAATTGTTTATCATTCGTGCGACTCACCACGAAGTGACATCGCACAAAAATCGATTTACTTAATCCAAAACATGCGACATGTCCCTCGGTTTCATTTATTTTTACTCCTGAGTAATACAACCATTTGTTTTCCTTTCACCTTATCTCTCTCAATTTTTTTTCCAGCGTACTCGTATATATATACTTATAAGAGTCTGGGGGAATTAGGGAGATTTTAGCTCTGATGTAATTGAAGATCTGCGAAAGATTTCGGTAAGAATTCACAAAAGAGGAACGAAAAAAGACCAACTACAAGCAAAAACTAAAGGAGATGTTGTGAAAGGCCAAGCTTTCTTCTAGGTATCAAAAAATGGAACTTTCAGTTCTTAAAATTCGAGCGCTACCGACTCATAAACCCATAAGTCTAATTGTAATTAAATCATCCTCACTTCAACAGTTAAACAACGAATCGATGACTCATCAGGTCAATAACTTCATCGCATTTTCATCTTTCTCAAATCCATCGAGCAAAAATCATCCAATTTATTATAATTCATACACATATGTATCTCAATGACAGGTCTATGATCTTTTTCTCAATAGAATGAAATCAATTCGGTGAAGCGTAGTAACATCAACCCCATACATAAGAATAAAAAAAAAGACACTAAAGATAGAGAGACTTTGATCATGTTGATGTGCAAAAGGAACGTGGTGAAAAAGGAATAACGAGTGGAAAAGTAAGAGTTCAAAAAGTCACCATTGCATGGTAGCACTATCACATGGATAGCAAAAATCTCCTCTGCCACTCTTCTCTTCTTTGAACGCTAGACTGAACGCAGTTATAAAGCGACGTTAGCGATGATAAGGCGACATGACCCGTCCGTTTGCAAGCTCAAACATCGCAGTCGCTTGTCATTGTACTGACACACATACACAGACCAGGCTGAGTGAGAGCATGGAGAGTTTTCTTGGAGAACGAATTGAATAGAGAGAAGGATTCACATACGGAAAGGATTGACGCTAAAGCGTGAGGAAGATGTTGGTAGTTCTCTTTACGCTTTACCACACATTGCCTAAAGCTATGTATAGAAAGTCTCAATACCCCTAAGGGATACGCCCAAGTTGAGGCTGACGCGTCACAAGAGTGAATGATAGCATCGCTGAAAGGGCAATTTCTCCAATGTGATGAGTCGACACAACAAGACAAGTTGTCAGCTTATACATCCGTAAATTGGTTGAAGCATGTGTGCACATCAACAGTTATCAACGCACCACAAACATTGATCTATGTTGATATATTTGCGGTTTAGGATGTTTATATGTCGAGACATTGTATGAGCCGTGGCTTGTTTCGTATACTGACCGTTCAGTACATGAACAGCGATGGTAGTCTTGGCTCTTTCCGGTACTGTGCAACTGTAGTTTCCGGCGTGACGTGGTGTCGCTCGATCCACTGTCAGTGTACTGACAATCACTGAAATTTCCTTGTCGTCCACTATTTCGGTTGTTCTATTCTCACTGCAAAATCAATAGAGTGGTGGTGAGATTTTGTTATTTATGTTACTTGATTTATTGTAGAAAGGTAGGAATGAATAGAAATTGATGACCTATTGGTCATCGATTTTATGAAAGGGTCTCCAAACATCTTCACCATTCTGATAAATGTGTTTGTTGTGGGCGTGGTAATTCTCCAATATTTATCTTTGATGATCAATAGTAGGAATTGAAGGAACAATTTTTATAATGTACTGTCACTGAAATAAATGTTTGGAGTGAAATTGTGAGATGAAGTCATACCTAAGGTTTGAAGTTAGAGTTTCGTCACCCTTTGTCCACAACAAAGACTCGTTCAGTCTTTCAAGTATGTCTCTACCTTCACACCTTAACCGCAGGGCACTGCCAGCTTTAAGATGTCTCTCACCAGATATCACTCGACCAGAATCGTCTGTTATATTTAACTGGGGGGCTGAAAAAGAGGAAATGAAACGAAATATTTGAACTGTGAAAAAGGAAAAAAATATTTTAGTTTTTCGACTTCTCCTTGATCTAAACAGATCCTCCACCGTGAATAATTCCTGTTCATTCCAGTTGTCTCAAATTTCACATACTTCATCTCATCAACGAGGATTTACATATTAAGGAATTGTGCAGAGAGAAAAGTGAAAATATCTCCTTCAAACAATTTAAAAATACAAAGATTGAGGCTGTATTGAAGCGATATGAATAATTTTGAAATTTAAATGAAGAATGGCACGATGTGGATTATCTCTTGATGAAACCAACAGAAGCTTTGATGTATGTATGACCTGTGATTGGAAATTGAAAAAAAAAGTGATTCGAAACAAATCACAATGAAAAACGGCTGTTGTTGACTCCTTCATTCGCTATATCCTTTGATACCGATGCAACTTTTGCTGAATTTTAACTAGCAATGTCAGCCATAGTCGTTTTATTTCTCTCTATCCCTTCATTCCTTCCACCTTTTTCTGTTCACTCGTGTCGAAATTTCGAATTGGATAAATTTTTCTCTCAAGGTATCGCGAATCGTTCGCCAAACTCTCGTGTCGCACATTGCGGAAAAGGACCAGATAGTGAGAGAAGGAGAGAGAAAATGATTCTTCTCATCGAGAAAACCGCCATTAAGATTCAGCTCAACCTTCTACTGGTGCAATTCTCAAGGCGAACGGTATGCAAGTTTCATGAGTATACCCATCTTCCTTTTCTTATTTCTTGCTTCCTTAATCCTGCCACTTCGCTCGCTATTGCACTCTTGCACTCTCGCGCGCGCAATTTTTTCTCCATGGACCACGTGCGTCTATCCACCATTTTCTTGACTTTACTATATTGCACACTCTGAAGAATGATAGTGCAATGTCTTTGAATGGCCCAAATGTGGTTTTATACAATAGCCCAAGAATATTTCACTTGTTTTATGTGAAAAAAGGATAAAATGTAAGAATTAACTTTTTTTTTCAGTATTTTCATATTTTTCATCATCCTATTTCTATATTTTCGATTCTTCCACTTTTTCTCATATTAATGCAGTTTTTCTTTTTTTCATACGACAGACATCGTTTTTTTTATTTGGGTTTTAAAATCTCCTCTCGGATGAGCAATTTTTTCACTCGGGCTACCATTTATATCTTGAAGAATTTTCTCATGTCTCGTTGGGTTGATGCACTGCTCTTTAACTTCATGTAAAAGAGATGCAGCTCCATCTTATCATTTCCCAGTAACACATAAAGAACATTTATCGCATAGAATTTAAAATTTGTTGAAAAAATTATTCAAAGAAATAATGACGCGTTCAATTAGTCAAAGCATAATCTTTTCCGTTTCTTGTTGGTCTCTTGCAACCTGTTTAATCATATCGGATCGAAGGTGTCACTTGTTGGCTGTATTGTTCTCATTTCCTGTATCGCAAGCTACGGAGATGAATGGCCTCGAGCGGATCGATCCTGTCGATTTGTCATGCCTTGTAATTGCCAACGCATATTCGATAGATCAAACCCACAGTTTGTGCAATCGATCAAGAACTTTCTCCAAGCTCTAATCAACAAGAACCTGATGATGTAAATTCATTTCAACTTTTTAAACAGGATCTAGAAAAATTATCTCATCATGGCATCCACTGGGTTTTTTGTTTTCCAACTTGTTTCAATGACCCACTAATTGAAAACAATTATTCGTTGAAAAAAGGTCGAATGAAAAATGAAAATAGGTGAATGGCTATCAATTGAATTTAGGTTTGCTTCGGGTTGGACTGTCAGTTTGAATAATTGATGACTGGTTGGTGAGGGTGCAAAGAATTGATGGTGCGATATGGCCTTTGATACGGCTCATCTTTCTTCACAGATAAATAAACCACATCTTGAGTAATTTATGAGATTATTTTAATCTGCCCAGAGCCACGCTGATATTTAGAATTCTATCAACTGATCCCTGAAATGCTTAGCAGTAATTCATATTGAGTAAATAAATGTTGAAACTAAAATAAATGGGTGATTATACGTGCTCTTTCTTTATCCATAAATCAATAATAGAAGAAACCACTCCAGCTGTGACCCATCAGGAAATATATGGTTCCATTGAAATACGAATTGTTTGACAAACTCGTCGTCATGTGCGTTGAGAGATCCATTCGAACAAAAGTTTTGTCCCTTCAAACCAAGAGGACTCTCCGTGGAGCTTTCACCAAGTGCTTCTTCTTCTTCTTCTTCTCTGAATTCGTCTTCAACCCATCCTCCTTATCCAGAAACCACCTACCGCTACCTAAACTCATACTCCTTTCTCTTATTCTACATCTTCAACCTCAGTTTTCCGCGCCAACGTCTCATCCAACGTCAGTTGTGTTCACCACGTAGCCCACACTCTGTGTGCATCAACTCCCAGTCGTGCGACTAACACAGTTCAAACTTCATTTACCAAAGTTTTTTATTCCACAAAACGATCCTCGTGGCGTCGCAGATAATAATGTTCTTTGATCACCGGCTGTATTTCCCGAAGGCTCACCCTTTTCACTCGATTCTCATCCCCTTTCTTTCTCTTATTCAGTCACTTCCATTATTTATTTTTCTTTTTTTTTCGCTATTCACGTATTAAACCAATCTTCAGCGAATATCTATCACTGATTTTCTTCGTTGCATTCTGCAGAGACGAATTCACTTTCAACTGCAGACTTTTGGATTGATCCTCTTTTCGAATTGACATGCTTCGAATATCTCCAGTTTTTTCTGATATTTGTCTTATTGTTCATGGTCTTATACTTTTGCTTGTTAAAACTCAATATGCTGCTGTCGAAATAGTCAAGACTTCAAGCCCATCCAAGATATTTGGAAACTTGTGTTAGAGGTGAGGAGTCAGTGATGGATGCAATAATTGTGGTGTGAAATTAGAAATGGAACTAGTTGGATCCAATATTGACTGAACATTGGTGAACAGTATATGCTTGAGTATTTGTCAAAGGTTTCCTGACAGCTTCAGTCAACTTATTCAGTGAATATCACGTAGACATCAATGATGATTGAAGAGAGTAGAGGTCAAAAGGGGTTGAACTTGTGGGAAGTAACTCTCCCTAGTATGGTTTAATGTACAACGCCCTGCCCTTATGTCTACTATCTTTATTTATCTTTGACTCCTAATAAGGTTCTTTCCTATTACAACTGAATACACAGAATGTGAAAAGGGTTGCCTCAATAAACAGCCATGTAATGAAAAATTTCTCTCCTTCATCATTTGAAACTTGACGTACACTTCCCTCTACTTTTTAATCTTCACTTATTATTTCCTCTCACCTCCAGTATTTTTACTCACTACATCATTATACACAGGTCCACTTGAATGTTTGCCAACAACTTTTAGAATGGAATTCAATGATGGTAATAATTGAGAGAAATTTAATTCGTCGGGAATTTCATTAATCGTGTGGGCGGAAAGTGAATTGGGGTAAGACGAGGTGGTGGGTGATGACGGGTGGTTTCAACAACACAAGAAGCAAAAGATAAAGGAAATTAGAGGGTGATGTGAAATGAGAAATTGGATTATTAAGGCACCTGATTTAATTGACATTCTTGCCAACGATTTTCTCACTAACTGGTTTATGAGAGTTTGATCGTTGCAGATGATGGCTCCTGTCGATATCGTATGCCAATGTTCTTTATAGTTTTTTTCAAATTCGGCTGCAAGAAAAACTTTTGTTTCCCATTTGTTCTTATAGATTTCTGTCAAAAACGTTCACAGAACTTATATAGGGAATAATATAAAAACTGTCTTTGAAAAGAATTGCCTGAGCGAAAAAGTGGACGGACGATTAACAAAGACATTGGAAAATAATCACAAAATGCTCTGACAAATCCAATTTCACCTCGTATTTCCTTTTTCTAATAATGTCTGAATCAGAACTTCTGGCTGATGAACATCCTGTCACCAAGTGCTCCATTCAACTACAGCATAATTTCACATTTGCGAAGTTATCATGGAATGTGGAAAAAACCTGTTCACTCATATGCACCAACGTTAAAATATAAATATGGATTGTTGAGAAAGTTAATAGCTCTTCGTCATAGATGTGCTATTCATCGATCGTTCTGCCTCAGGGCATATATAAACTACATCCACCAACACTCATACATATATGAAGTTGCACATATTATCAGGTCACAAGTGTACGTTAGTGAAGGCATGAACGTTCTATCGTTCCTCTCTACAGAACGTTGAATAGAGAACCCTTTAGTTGTACACGCAAATTCCACAATATATTCCTCAATTCTCTTCCAGTACCAGTTCATATAGAGCCACCTTCTCGTCTCTTCCACGTTTTCCTCACTGTTCCCATCATATCATATCAGACGTCGAACACTCATGCCAGGGATCACGTTCGTGCGGTGGTTTGTCCTATTTCACATCTCAGTAATTCAAATCCAATTTAATCGGTCAATAAATATTTATTGAATAGTTTTGCAATTAAAATTATTTTGTTGTTCCGATGATTATCCTCGACTGATCACTCGAACGGTGAAATATAAGATACAGCAGAAATGTAACAACGTCATGTGGTGATTATTTCATTGCTCTTCTCTTTTCCTTTCCTTCGCTACCTCCTTTTTCGCAATTGCCTTTCCTTTACCCAGAGCATTCATTTGGAGACCCCACAGTCTCCCAATAGTTTTTGTTCTGGTGGTTGAAAGCTGCTGCCTCTGATCCATAGATCGGATTACCGAACTGTGTTGGGTAGAAACTGTGTGTGGTTGGATGAATACTGGCTTGGGTTTCCGGTGCAACTCTGAATTGCTTCCACTGTGACCATTGAAAACGGACGTGAGAAGCAATAGTCACTTTCCTTTTATTTTTTCTTTCTTATGTTGTATTTCTTCTTTCTTCTCTGTCTTCCAAGTTTTTTTCTCTTCTCTTCTTACATTTTTGCGCCTTTTTTTATCACCACCTTTCATTTACTCTCTTTCACCATTACATACTTCGTTATTTATTTTTTTTTCCCTTCACTCTTGTTTCTTCTCCAACAACTTACTCGGCCGAACCGTTCAATGGAAAATGACCTCTGACGAGTTGAGATTATTTTTTATTCTCTTTCACCATTCCTTCTTCTTTTCCATTCGTTTTACTTCAATCGACGGAAAACCTGATTATTTCTGGATGAGATTTTCCTCAGGGATCTCTTTTCCACATCGATCGTCGTCAATTTAATCGCAGGACGATAAAGACACTTACCAACTAATTCAGTTTATCAGCAAGTTCTTAAAAAAGGTGGAAAAAAGAGAATGTCCCTTAAGTTGGTCGCGATATATAAGGACGTAAATTTATTTTTATTTTATTCGTCAGCCCCTTTTTTTTTATCTTCCTGTAATGGATTATATATGAGTGGCTGATGGAACAAGTTAATTGATCAATAAAATGTTTGAAATGGAATTATCATTGATGTAGTTAGAGAACAAGCAGAAGTTCTATATTACCAGTAATAATCACGTTATATCTCTTGACTAGAATATGTGTTGGATCAATTTCAACCTGGCACTTGTAGAGCCCACTGTCACGTAGTGTTGCATACACTATCTGCAGTCTCCAATTATCAGGGTATCTGAAACCAAAGCAACACGGCATGTAATAGGAATTTTCAATGTACTGTCAACTATATGCAGCTTTGTCTTGGATATCTGTCTCTTTTGTTTGAATATTAATACAAGAACAATGATTTCCACATGATGTTCAATTTAATTAGCATTGACGTAGTCTCATCAATCAGGATTCAATGGTATAAGCACATAAACAGAATGCGATAAAATTGATGAAGGACTTCCACTCAATTCGCATGACTGCTGACACTTCAATGAGTCTGAAAATGTTGATTTGAATACCCATCTGTGTTTTATTCTCTCAGAATTATTGTCGAGTCAATATGAAAAAAATGGACAAATGTTGATGAAGATTGAAATAACTCACTGGAATTTCAAGCTGATTCGTTCATCTGCGCTGTATTGAACATTGCCTACTGTGAGGAGGCGAATTGAATCTTTATCATGCTGTAACCAGGTCACCTAGAACACGAGATGAAAAAAGATTCAAAAATGTTTCAAAATAAAAAAACTGGAGGAAATTAATAAAGAACGGTGGGATTTATGAGAGGGAGACTGGACGTACATACGTTTCATCGTGTAAGTATTCACCATTAAAATAACATCAGTCTCTTCGATTTCGATAGACAATCAGAAATAAAGTGATGAATAAAATGGGTTTTTTTCGATAGAGGTGTGATAGAGGATGAAAATTGCATTTCATGCACTTGATTCACTTGTTTGTTGTACGAATATATTTATGAGATTCGCTTACAGGCTGATAAAAATAAATGGGGTTAAATCCTTTCCTAAATATATATGTGGGACGAGTATTGGGTGTATGGAATGTAAGAGGAAATGGAGAATAGGGGATGAAGCAATGGAACAAGGGTCTCGTAAACTCTGACTACAATATTAGATTTATAGAGATGATGAATCATGAAAAAAAAATTCCCGTCCTCAACTATATATTTTGAACAGTATAGATATTAGAAATGTATGAGTTTTGCTGGCGATTTTTATCCTGCTGTGTGTGTATGGCATGTTGCACAAAACGCCAATCACTTGCACTATTTTTCTTTTTATTTGTCATTCGATTGACGATGTTTCAATATTAGATAGTGTGCTATATGGCAGGGTGAGGGAGCAGTTAAAAATGATTTAATCGTCATGCTATATTGGAAGAGGAATAAATATTTGAGGTTGGATCCAACGATAAAATTATTCTATTGATGTAGTTTTATTTTGTTTTTTTTCCATTTATTGCAATCTGTGTAAACCATATTGGTCAGTGGATTTGCATGTTCGCGATAATTATTGATCTGCCGAGGAACATCAGTGAGGATTCCATAATTTTTCTCCTGGATTTTTACAGATCATTCGATTTCAAAGTAAAAAAATGACTAAAAAATTTCTATTCAAATTGGTGATTGTTATTATTGAAGTTTGATGTAGCAACGAGGAGACAGAATACAAATAAGAATATGATGTGAGCATGATTGAATACATATTTGATTAATAACATAAATCAAACAGAATGTCTTTTCATCCAACTCTCATCAATCATGAGAATAAATGAAAAATGGTGGCAACGTTTTTCTACAGAATATTTTTGGAAACATCTGTATTTTTATTACTTCATTAAATTTATAGTGCGAGTGATTTGAAAATGACGCGTGACATTGTCTATAAGTCAGTTCAAATGGGTTGGTGGAAAAAGAATAAGAAAAAAGAAGATTTGCTGAGAGGAGCTATTTATCCAAGTAGTTGTGCAGCGACCAAGCTACTCACGTTTTCATGCAAATTTTGCTGGAGACGGAAAATCGAGCGACTTTGAAGTACACATATACATGTACTATAATACAACATATACACATATATGTAATGTGTATAAATTTATATGTATACTGATACGTATATCAGTTCCAGTAGGGCAGAGTTGTTGAGGATAAAAGGACGAGGTTAGAAAATGGTAGAGACATCGATATACACGCGTTCAGGACCTTCTAGAAATACTTGTTGTCATTCCCCAGTCTCGACTCTCTCATCCTTCTTCTATCAGTTTCGCATTTCGTATTCCAGCGAATACGAATCTCGCGGGAATTTAAAACGTCTGCTACGTGCAGACACAGAAACGAGACGTGGAATTGAGACCCCCTCCTGTCATGACAAAAAAAATAAGAATGGAGGAAAGAAATAGAATAAATGGAAGTAACAACATGGTAAAAGAAAAAAATGATAAGAATATTAAGTTGTTGCTCACTGTGATACAGGTTTGAATTGTTTCATGAATACCAATCGTAGATGATTGAATATGGAAAATTCTCCAATACGATGATAGAATTAAATACAGAAATAATTGAAATACGATCGTTGTAATAATGATGGGATGAAGAATAACCAGAGAAGATTGTGAATATCAGCGATGGAATTCTATCTTGGAATCTTTTCTGAGGAGATTAATTCACAGACGTTATTGGTTTTTACTTGTCCTTTACTAGCAAATTATGGATGTTCCTGTATATCGTTTTTCATTCAGTAATGGAAGTAGGACCGATCGTTGCTGGGATTCGTGTTGGATTGGACAGAGGACATGCATCAATTTTCCATTCATATTGATGTGAAAATCATCCCAAGGTAAAAATCACACCAGCTCGATACAATTGTTATTGATCAGGACGTTTTTCCATTTAATATTTATCTATCTCCAATATACCGTCCAATGAATAGAATAAGAAAAACAAACTGGAAAATCACTATGAAAATAACTTTTCAAATCAGAGCTCCACCATAACAGTACAAAAGAAATAAACACAACAAAAAGGATGACAAGTTGTTCAATATTTTACATGTTCAACACTCAGGAATTCACCACGAGAAATAAGCTTCACTGTCGGAAGAGGAAAAAAAACAAAGGGAAAAAGAGGATTCACTCCCATCCTCTTTCTGAGTCTTCCATTCTTCGCAAGCGGTTTTTGCCTTCTTCCATGGCAAATCCGCTGAGAAAATAAATGTCCATAGGGGAGAAACCTGGTGATGGAAATGGAGAAACGACGGAGAGTAGAAGAAAGAGAAAGTATGTACGAGAATAATACCTTCTTATCACCAAGAAGTCCAATCCTGCAGTTCAGCAACACAGTGCTACCGATTCTTTCCGTAACATTTCGTCTGTCAATTTCATCGAGAAAATATGGCCCGAATTTTCCAAATGAACTTGGCATGCTCGGTAATTTAAATGCAGCGAATAAATTTCGTTTAGTTGTTGCAAAAATTGGTGCACTGGTACGATTTATATTGAAATCATCTCCATCATCATCCATTGCTGTATTCAATGACGGTTTGATCTCATAAAATATTTTATTTGCTTTCCCATCAATAAAATTGGTCGATGGCTTCGAATGACCTTTTTTTAAATAGCTTTGTTGCTTTGCACTGTTCGTATCCAACGATTTTTCTTTACTCAAATGCCATGTATTTGACGATCGTGGCGAGGAGTAGGACATGGACGAAGCTGATGGGGATACGATTAATGATGGTGGAATATCGAGCGTGCCCTCCATTGATTCAATCGTGTAGTCAGTGGCTACGGAAGAGGTTTCAGTTGATGAGATTCTGTTATTGGTGACATATTCATGTCTCGGGCTTCTTGATTGTATTATTGGATCCACGGTTGATGTTGCCACTCTATACTCTGGCTTGATATCCAATTTGTCATTGTTCATCAATTGCTCCTGATGTTTGAGAAGTGATGAGTTTTTTTGGTTAACATGAACATCAACACTAGGGTCCACAACACTGTCACTAGTACCATCAACGTACAGAGTGTCCAATGTAGAAGCATGAGTCATTTCACCAGCGATTGGCTTATGAGTGTCAGCTTCGATTAATGGCAGTGTCATACCATCAATTGTTGTATTTATCGATTTAGCCTCAACACTTCTACCATGACGTATTCTTGCATCATCATTTACGAGTTTTTTCAGTGAATTTATCGAAGACCATGCATACTGCCGTTCTGTAGAAAATTGTTGTTTGTCATTCATGTTTTCCACCAACTTTTCTCTTCTGTTCCATTTGCAAATGGATGTGATCTTGAGTTTGGTGTTATCCATTACTGTTTGATTTTTTTTCTGTGCATTGTATGACAGTGCTTCGATTCTAAGTTTTCCAACACATCGAATAGGAGTGATGGGTTTGGTGGTAGTGGTGCTCTCAACGTTGTCCTCATTTCGATGACCAATGTCCGTCTCTGTAACAGACAATCGGAAAAACTCTCAACACATATCTTCTCTTTTTTATTGATTTCTCTTCGTTTCATCCAAACATTGCATATACACAAGAGACTGGTAATAACAAAAAAGGGGAAAGAAATTGTGAAAGGAAATGATAGGAGAAAAAAAGTATGCCAAGCACACGTTACGGTTGAATTGAGTCAAGGCAATAAACGAACCGAATTGGATACACTATTTCGTTGAAATATCACCAAGATTGAGTATGGTATATGAAATTGTTGTGGACAATGATGGATATACGATGATGGATTGTTTTTTTTGTCTTTCAGTTGGGTTTTCTTATATTTTATACGAATAGAAATAAATTTATATTTTTCTGAAACATGTACTAACTCTTGCTATGAATTTTCTGTTGGTGACAGTTCTATCAAAAAACTGAGCGACTCGAACAGCCACACGCGCTTCTCATTTCAATCTTGAATCCAATCGTTTCTATTCTACATGATGCAATCGTCGCCTGTCGACATTCGGAAAATTCGATTGACATTCACGTTTGCCACTCACGAAAACGACATCTTCAACGTCTTCGACTTTATAAATTTTACAAATGTCAATTGCAAATTTCATTTTTACTATTTGTGAGTTGCGAAGTGACTTCAGTTCACGTCAGGTACTTGAGATTACCTTTAGCAATTTTAATGAGTACTGAATGCATCTTGTTCATGAATAGATTCTTAATGATATAAATGAATTCTTGGATGGAATTTCAATCTTGGACAAACATCCGGAGTCGCCATCCAAGTATAACATGAGATGGACCCTCATTTTCAAAGAATGGAAACTCTTCCAATAAAAAAAAATCTTCGCCCTTCAAAAAACATCACTGACAAGTGCGTCTATCCAGATTCAATATTGAACATTCATTCATACCCCTTCACACTAAAAAAAAAATAGATAACTGATGAAATGTATATAATACGATTCTAGTGACAGATGAGGAAAATAAAAAAAGAAATTTAACGCATATTCACACCAAGGAGCAATAGAATATATTCCTCGAATAAACCTCAATAAAATGTCGTTTCATTTCAGAACCCCACAGTATCTCTGCTGTATAAAAATCCTCTTCTCAATATGAAAATATTCCTGATTGTGACTTCGCCCTCTGGCATTTGATGACAAACTTGAATTTGAGTGTTCAAAACTCAACTCATTCTTCCTCTCTATATACAAACAATCACATTTTCTTTTCATATCACTGCAATGTCCTTTCATCCAAACGTTATATATCCATGGTCTCGTTTTCACTTTCAAATCTTGAGCTGAGTGTTTGGTTGGGTTATATAGAAAACGAGATAGAAAGACGATGCACCAGAACTTGGGGCTTGGACGAAATGTATAGTGATGGAAATGATGCAGACGTAAAACTGAATTTGTTTGGCTAGAAGTTGTGGATATTGCTGGTAGATCACATCATAGTATCGCAATTCTAGCGCTGGATCTTCGTCCTCAATGACTAAGCAATTTCATGTGAGTGAAAGACTATACTGATATAGATGTTTGTATGAATAGCATGACATGAAATGAAGAGCGCTCTGTTCAATATGAATATCTATTGATAGAGAGATGCAGAGATGGAGAGATAGAGTCATGTTCAATCATTGCAATGTACATATGATGGGAATCCAATCATCAAATGATGTGGATAGTAGCGCATGCATGTTTGAATTGGGTTCACTGGTCATTGGACACTGTGTGATACAGTTGATGATCAAATAAAAAGTTTCAAGTAAAATAGTGACATATTACCTGGTGATACCATCGCCAGGATGGCGCCGAGAACGGCGATCGTGGCGATAGCTGAAGTTTTCAGCAGCCACATATCCGCACCGTTTTGATGACTACTCAGCTCTTCGTCATATTCCTCATTGTTTCCTGGAAAAAAAAGTTTAGTCATTTAGTTTGTGGAATTAATTGAATTATGAGAGAATTTATGTTGTTAATTCTGAATAACAATCCCAGTTGACATATTGTCATTATGATATTGGAGAATTACTCTCAACTTTTCATAGAATTGGTAAGAGGTGTGGTATTATTGTTGAGTGGAGAAGTTTTGATGTCTTGACTGGTCTTTGTTACGTTTATTTGACTTCTTCTATATTTTTTATGTCAGTCTTGGCTGTATACTATTGAGAAAGTATGAAGTAAGTTTTCAATCATGATCTTGATAGAATAAATATATTTTTCATGAGAATCATTGAATGCAATATATTTCTGTTTGCTTCTTTCAATTGATAACTTTTTACTCAAAAAAGTGAAGGGTTTCTTTCCAATATTGGAGAAGTTAGATGGATGGAATTTTTTTTTCAGAAACTTGGGCCTACTCGTGATGAACGTTCAGTGGAAGAAATATTTTCATATCTCGATTTTCTAGTTCAGGAGATAATCAAGAGTCCTCGTTTATCAATTTAATGTTCACTATGTCTTCTACTTTTTCTTTATTCGATCAACAGTGTAATGAGGCTCGAATGGAAAATTTTTATTTTCACCATTAAGTGTTTACTCGTGAACTCAATCGAAAAATTTACTTCAAGTAAATTTACTTCGTACAGAATTGTCTACAGATCTGTACAAAAACTAAAATTCAATATTTGAATAATCTTCTCAGTTCAAACATTTATATAAACCAAATGTAAATTGACTATCCAATTTGTAACAGTATAACACCACACTTGATAATCTCATAGATGAAGGATCACATTGGAAAACGTTTGCTGAGGATTTTCAAATTACAACAAGTGAAATAAAAATATTGGCTGTGAAACTTGAACAATTATCGATGATTTAAAATACACATGAAATACATTGAAGAATTGGACTCGTTACTCGATGTCATTCACGAAGCTTTTTGGAGCACAGCTCACAGGAATTATCGAAGACAAAAGTACAAACTGTACAAAGTTCATCGAGTGGAACGTCAATAGTTATCTGAACAAATTTTAGTGAAATAGTTGGCAGAATTCCCGATGGAAAATTTCGTTTATTTCACCAATGGCACGTATTACTTGCTAAGCGAGAGATGATAAAGCAAAAGGGGAGAAACATATGGCAGACTTGAAACTTCATAATTCCAATGTAAATTTATATATGTGAGTTTATCTCATTTTTACTAAATTTATAGCGACGGTGACTAGATTATACGAAACGGTTTCGTGCTCATGGATCATATCAGAAGTGAAATTCTATGTCGAGAGAACTGGGAATACGAGATTGTTTCCTATCCAGTAACATCGTGATTAATCAGCTAGCAACACATCATTTTCACGTTGCAATATATTTTTGAAGTATGTTTTACACGAGAGAAGAAAGAAGGTGAGTAATCTCATGTGGAAACGAAAATAGTGAGAGATGAAAAGAGATTAAACTCATTGAAAAATAATGAGGAAAATCTGATTTGGAGATTATTCTCGATAACGAGGGTGAATTTCACATTCTAAGTACTAAATTTTACTAAAAAAAAATGAGGATTTTTAGTTTTTCAATTCATCTCGAAGTGGAATATGTGAAGCACAAGCTATTGACTGCTTTATATCACAATTTAATATTTATGTCAAAAAATTTAATTCTGTTCTGTCTGCAACATAAAATTGTGTTGTGATTATTTTGTAATAAAGCAAACCAATTATTATAATTGTATTGTCAATCATAACAAAATGGGTGCACTGGTTGTCAGAGATATAAATGTGGTCATGGATATCATTTATAATGCAAACTATTGATTTCGTGGATGAGCAGAAGGGAATTAACCCAGTGAAAATTTAACTGTGAAACATTTCATGCCAACGACATTGTGGTTATGATTTCATCTGATACATTGCACGTGCATGGCGTTTGAAAATTGAAAAATCATCCGTGACATTTCATATCGAGATTTTCCATATCCTCTCTCTCCACCGATTCTTTTTCCCTTTATCTTACTTGGCATTGAGGTCAGAGTGTGAAAATCTGACGGTGCAATTTTTTTGTATTTCGTTTTTTCTCCATTCTCATTCCCTGGTGCGAATGAATGTGTTGAATTTTTGTTTCTCTATTCCCTTTTGTTCTCATCCTTTCATTTTTTTATCCCTAAATCATAACCAACAATCGCACACGTACATGTACACATCAATATCAGAACTTCAATGACATTGTTCATTGAAATGAGTAATATTTTCAAATCAGTTGAAAAAGATGGAGATGGATATAAAATTTCACTGACATCAATCAACATTTCATTTTGCAAATTGCACTGTGAAAATAAATGTTTGTTTATGACATTTCTCTTTTGCTTGTCCGCTTGATTGTTTCCTTTTTTTTCCGTAATTATTTCACTATCTCCGAATTGTATTTTCATTTTTTTTTTTTTGTAATTACTTGGAGTTCTCAACATGATAGGCAAATGAGCAATCACCAGAATAGAAATTTTATATTTACAAAAGTGCCTTTTGTGAATTTAAACAAAAAAACGAAAATAAAGAAATAGATTTGTAGGGGATGCAATTATATTTCATTCATCAAAGGATTAAGTTTTCATTTCTCTACTTTTGTAGCCATCATCTGCCATTTTGCTTTTTGCACCGTTGCTTCATAAATATCTACCTTTTATATATGCATGTTCGTATATAAACTCAGCATCCACAGTAACCCCTTTTCGCCTCTCTCATTTTCTCTCAGTCTCATCTCACAACGACGCGTCGTTGTGAGCGATTGGAAAACTTTGTAATGCACCTCTCTCAAAAAACTATTACCATGCACCCAAGCTCTGCTCAATTTTTCTCATGGTCTATATTTTCCAGGCCACATTTTCATATAACCGTTTCACACAATTCGTCTCTCACTTCACTTCTCTCTTTCTTTTATTTTTCACTCCTTTTTTTTTCCACCACTCGCAATCCTCTCTTCCCTTGTCCACCGAAAAAAAAAAAAAAAAAAAAAAATTGGTCAATACCATTTGGCTGAAAAGTCGTTCACGTCGGATGAATTTTATCGAATAATAAAAATCACACATATCAGAATTGCCGACATCAATCGAGTAACGGAAATAACTCGATGAATACCGGAAGAGAAAGGAACAATGGAGAAAGAAAAAAAAATTGGGGGTTGAAGTGAAAACGAATGAAATAAAAGAATAATCATGAAAACTCAGATAGAATAAAATCGTGGAACAAAGATGGAATTATGTACGTTGATATTGATTGGTAATTTATTTATGATTGGTTATAAAATGAGGGAGAAATTATGGTGATAAAAATGATAGAAAAAATTTTATTTCGACCCTTTTATGTGTCATTTCTTTCAACAGTAAAATATAAATTGGATCGTTCATCGAAATTGATGCTGAGACTGATCCTTTTTTAAAGATATCCAAAGTTAATTAGTATTTCTGTAGAAAATTCAACACTAAAATATCACATTCCTGACGTTTATGCATTTTCTATGTACAATGAAAGAGTTGCCATACGGCACCGGTTAGAATTTACCGATTAACTTATATTTCTTCTCATTTCCACTCGACCAAGTTTGGTACGTTGAAGTTAATATATAAAATGAAGGAACTAACTTTCTCCCGCATGTGCCACTTTAATCTTATTTTCGAACCAACGCCCAGAAAGGGGTTGTGAATGCAACGGCCAAGGGACGTCACCTGCACCACGAACAAAATTTGTTGAAGTTGTTTCTTCTTATTTTTTTCCCAATATGTTTAACAATGTTGAGGAAGTTTGACCTCTCATTTGGTAATTAGTCACCATGATTTCATTAAAATTATGCAAACAATTGACAGGTTAGAGAATAAATTACTCATTACAAATATAATTAAAAGTTTCATATTTTTAATTTCAGTGTCAGTTGGTAAAACGTATCCTATAAGTAATGAGTACCTGAAAATTCGAGTTACCTCTAAATATTTAAATTCTCATTATTAATTCTAATGAAAGACCCATGAAATTTTTCATCATTTCACAATTAGAAATAATCAAGTTTTGACTCCAATTCATTTGTGAAAGCTAAAGAAAAGAAAATTATATTTATTTCAATATCTAACAAAAAAAATGAACTGACCACCAATATCTGAGTTCGAAGTTTCTAATTAAAAACCACAAAGTTATTTCCAAACTTTCTTCGAACAATTGAAAAGTCGAGAAAAAAAAAGATCATGAAATAGAAATTTTCATAAGAACTTCACCTCAATAACCATCACTAATGGAAATATCCCGGTTGAGTACACAGAAAAATTAATTTTCAATTTAGTTTAAGCCATAATTTACGATTCACATCTCATCTCTATGCAGGTGTGAATATACAAAGAAGTAAATATGTGAGTACTTCTTTGCGACACACAAAAGAACCGTCGCAAAAGTTTCATCCTTACCTCACGTTTCTACTTTCAGTATACTCATACGCATTATATAAATATAT
>JABMBR010000994.1:0-31586 GCA_018881525.1 Meteorus sp. PSUC_FEM 10030008
ATATCAATTCTGTTCTGCTGCTGCAAAATCATTCGCTCCGTATGTCTCATGAAGAAATTTCTTATATGAAGAATTGTCGTGTTCATATAGCAATGGAGATATTCACATTGTAAATTAGTTTACTATGATGCGAGTTGTATGAAAAGAAGGGTGGAGGGTAGGAAGAAATATTTGAATTATTCCAAAGGTCTTCATCACAATTTCAAGATATCAATGCAAAAATTATGGATCTATTTATTTTTTGATGTAAGAAAGTGACATGCATTGCACTTCGGGAATCTTTATTCAGTAGTGAAATGTTTTTCAATAAGGGGATTCAATATTGAAGATTGTTATGATAATTATATTTCGTCATGTTTGAATCCATTTGATTTGCAACACATTCGAGCTCTTCATTTTTTTAATATTTTTTTCGTTCAAACTGTCATAATTCTGTGTTGAGTTTGTCGGGAGTTTTTGTTTTTAGTAAAAAATGAATAGATCGATCACGTAAATTGTGACAAAAAATTTTAGTTCAAAGATATTCTTTAGGTGTCTACGGAAGTGAAAAACAGGAGAGAAATGAAGGAGTCATATCTATTATTGTTTCCACAATAATTTTTGAATACAAAATATTTTACATTTATTTATATGTAGATGTGCATGTGCATTGAGTGTTTCGTCTTGCTCGCTGCTTCTTCTGCTATCGCGCGCACACCGCTGCCGCCGCCTTCGTTTCAGTTATGGCATTCACCCTCCCTCGTCCCTTTTCTTATATATCTCAGTCGGCGCACAACTCATCGCGCATTTTCCGGAACGCAGCCACACACTTTTCACCTTCACTCCTGTATTCGTAGATATTTTTTGTCTCATCCTTTTTTTTTGTCAATAGCATCATTGGTATAACTTTCGATGAGGGAAGTAAATATTGGAAGGTTAATATTAAAATTGAGACATTTCATAAAATATGTGAACATTCACACTTGAAAATTAACATTTTTATGAGTGAAGGGTTGTTCATTGAAGATAATTGATTTGAATGAGTGAATGATTCGTCACTAATTGCAGTTCATGAATCAAACAGAATTTTCTATTTTTGTTGTGATGAAAGAGCAATCTGTCTTCTCCCACTGTTTCTTCACTTTTTTTCAATTAATGTTAAAAAATTATTTTCCATTTTCAATCATTCAACTCATACAATGACCATTTCAATTCGCGTAATCAATTCTATCATTGAAACAAAAATCAATGTCATATTTCAAACATGTGCTGCATTTCAACTTCAAGAGGAAAACTGAATAATCTCCAATACCATCTCTGTAACATATTCGTAATTATAATTTATATTCAATGAATATTATTCAACTTGTAGTCAACTAAAATATTCAAAAATGAAACGAATCCAAAAATTTGTCCAAAAAAAAAACATTGTTATCAATATTAGATAAAAACTTTCATAGTTTTATCGTCAATTTTAAAATGTTCACCATCTTTCGAAATACTGATCCAAAAATATAAACCTCTGTCGCATTAAAAACTATTCTCATCCCTTCAAACACGAAAAAAAATGGAAAGCAAAAAAATGCGAAAATAATAAAAGAAAACGGTCGAATAGAAGAAATGAAAATATTCAATACGAAGTTCGAATGAAATCTTACTTCATCTTTTTCAATTCGACCACTATTCGTACACCCTTAATATATATATCTATATATATGTGTGACGAATTATACTCTCTATATTCGCTCGCTCAATCGATTTTTATTACACCGGCGGACGTATTTTTTTTTGTCATCTATCGGTTGACATACCCGGCACCCACGACGCCCGGCCTCGATTGCTCAAAAACTTTTGGCACATAGTCGTGACCCCGTATACATATACACACATTTATATATGTGAGGGATTTGGCACATAGGATTTATATAATGTCCTTGTATAGCTTCCGGTCCCATATAAGATGACATAATATAACGAATAAGTATACATATGTACAGTGGAAAAAAGATAAAAATTTTTCTAAATAAAAAATGCATCTGATATTACAACTGGAAAATATTTATAAATGATATTTGCAGTCAGAGTGAACAAAAAATACTTCAAAGTTGAAAATAATTATTTAATATCACGTAATATTTCTTAAGCGATGTTAATTCCGTCCATCTTTTTTTTCTCCCACAATTGTATACGTGGGGTGAATCAGAGTAGGATAAACAAGTTTCGATGAGAGACGGAGGATGAATGCGCTGCATCGGGGAAAGAGTAGCAAAGCGGAAACGATAAGGGATGAAGTATGAGGGGAGGAAAAATGGGTGGAAAACCTTGGAGTAACCCTGACCCATGGTTACGTGAACCCGTATACATACACATTATATATATACAGATGTATACTCGATATTTAGAAAGAATTCATTGCATTTTTTATTTTATTTCCGTCCGCTCTTTCAGTGGATTATTACAAAGATTGATAACCGCAAATAACAAGTTAGACAAAAATTGTTTTTTATTATACAAATATTGTTGTGGGTGTATATTTATATTTGGATTTTTATATACATGGTTAAAGAAATATTTAAACATGTATATTGCTATGTGATACGCGGTAATGAACAATGGACCATAGATTCGAAAATGCGATATACTTCAGAATTTTATTTTCCTACTTCCTGGTTTGGCTTCAATTGAACAATCTCATAACAGAGAAGTCATGTTGATTTATTTTATTTTTCATAACTCGTTATCATTAGTGTTGTTTTTGGTTTGTAATATAAATATATATTGATGATAAGCAGATATATACATGTGTTGGAAAGATGAAAGAGCAAAAATAGGCGATGATTGATAGCATGGGATAAACTATGCAGTGGAAATTGACACATAATTCTTGTCGAAATATATGAAAACAAATAATTTTTCATTCGATATATTGTTTGAAATTTAATACAAATAAATTTTCATTCTACTTGAAAATATGAAGAGAATCAACTTGACGAGAGTTCATGAAAAATCTATAGAATTCCTATTGAAGTTGCATCAATTCTTAACAAAAATAATCCCAGGACTTCTACATAAATCTTCAAGTGATGTAGTAATGAATGTTGATGCGTTACACGACAATTTGTTCATGACGCAATGAGAATTGCGTTGTGCTCATGATCCGATCGTTACTGTGTGCACCTAACGTATACATTTGCGTGTATATATATTAATGTATATGCATATATGCGATGAATTCCTCGTGGAAGACCCGGCTAATGTACGAAAAATAATCCACACCAATTAATTATACTTATAAATTAGTTAATGGACAATTATCAGAATTATACGTGTGATAAATCAAACAATGCATGTTTTTAATAATGGAAAGAGAGCGGGGTATATTTCTATCCCTTTTGTATTTTCAGTTTTTATTGGAAAAAAAAAATTTTTATGGGATTCTAGTAATGGAATATTTCGGAAGGTTTATAAATTACATATACTAAAATGGAAATAAAATATTCAGAAAATATAATGTCGTGTGATAATAAATTTTTTCAGTCATTTCTATATAGTACATCAGTACAAGGGGAGTTGTATAAATTTTACCGCACAAACGGATTTTATTGCCACATCAATGTAATCATCATTTGATTATCGACTAATTTTCATATTTTTTTTCAGTTTCTCCCATTGTTTCTTTCCTCGAGATAAAATACTGGAATTGCTAGATATAAAATAGTTTTTGTGTGCTCATTTTCCGTTTCTCCATTTGAACAGTTTATTTCAGCAGATATTCAGCCATTTCAGCCATATAAGGGTACTGTCTCTATGCATAAGCGCGAAATTTTATTGGCAAAACCCATGTGTATATACAGATATTAATCGTCGCAATGAGGAGAAAAGTATAAACAAGAATATGAAATCAGCGAGTATGTATTAATACCAGTGAGTTCTAAGAAGAAAAAAGTAAACTACGGAATGCAATTATATAACGTTGCTTTGGCAACCATCGAATGAAAGATACGTATCCACTCCCGATATATTTTAATTTATGCACTTCTGCTGCTGCAATGTTACTTATTTTCCATTCAATTTGTCTCTCAGTAGCTCATTCCCCTCCTATTTAAATGAACACGCGTAATAATCGATAGTAATTGTTTAGCATCTCATTTTTCTTATTATTATTATGCTTACTGACATCACTTGTGATTTGATTCCATATCTTCTAAACCTCATTTTCGTTAGAACATGCAGAAAAATATTCAGAAGAAAACAAAATAATGCTGACAACTAAAGGATTCATGTAATGTGAGTAACGGCACACAATTCTCGATAATTGTTCGAATTTGAATTGTAAGCAAAATTTTCCACTTCTTCTATTCTTGCAAAATTGGCTGCTCAGTATTTGGTTCTTCCCAACCCAACATATAGTATGATAATTCTAGTTTATCGAGACGCTTAGTATTCTTTCATTTCTTTCCTTTTTTTTTCATTTATCTTCATTACATGTGGTATGTGCGATTTTTCAAATAAAGACTTGCGCATCAGTATTGTTGTCTCAACGAAATGTAAAAGACAGAAGCATCACCCTGTGACATCTCCAATTATCTCGTCAAATGTGCTCGATTGAAATCGAACTCATATTCCTTATTTACTGAATAATCCCATTACTGATCAATTCGATTGCTCTGAATACATAAACATTATCTTAGCATTATAATCAGAAATTTTTTTTTTTCGATTTTTCCTCTTTTTTTTCCAAACAAATAGTTTTTTTACATCGCTTGTAACCTACT
Source organism: Meteorus sp. PSUC_FEM 10030008 (assembly GCA_018881525.1). Classification (NCBI taxonomy): domain Eukaryota; kingdom Metazoa; phylum Arthropoda; class Insecta; order Hymenoptera; family Braconidae; genus Meteorus; species Meteorus sp. PSUC_FEM 10030008. The sequence continues at coordinate 4,755 of JABMBR010000994.1, forward strand.
TTTCAACATTGAAATGTGGGGGCCTTGCGACAGAACTGAAATAATAATTTGTATGAAAACAATCTCTAATTTAATTATTTTTTCGCTTTCATATTTTCCCTAATGTCGAATATGCATTTGCTCTGTGGGTTTCATACATCACAATTCACATATATATTCAGATGATAGTAATCAACTTAACAATAGTTGAAACAAAATTCGAATATTATATTGAATCAAATCCTTTTGCGAAATACTCTTGCGCGAGTTCTTGTGTAGAAAAGAAGAAAAACACACTTGTGCTACATATTGATATACAATATTACGAATTCATCAGATATGAGAAGAAATACAACTATGCAACCTAAACAATTAATGAATTTCGCAAAGATTTCGTTCTATCCATATAAAATTACATTTTTCACAATCTCAATAATAAACAAATCGACCACAGGCATCAGGATGATTTATCTTTTCTCTCATTTAATCACGGTTTTTCTCATTTGTTTTTGGTAGCTCCCTCATTGTTCGATCTTAAAGTCAATAATACAAAACAAAAGAACAGAATTGGATGTGTCATTTGTGATAAGATTTCTGTCGGTCCCCGTACGTTAAATTAGTGGACCGTGTGAATGGGATCGCCATTCTTAGCGGCACTTATACATTACATGAAAACGCGCTCATTGTACATTAAATTCACATTCCTCCACGTGCGTTCATTTACTCACACACAACAGCGATCAAGAATTATTATGCCATTCTTTCTTCTTCTCACTGCAGCGCTATGGCAGACCTTCGACATTGTTGGCATAAGGTAAAATCACATGGCAACGCGTGTACTTTTCTTGCTTCTTTTTTGTAATGAAAAACCACGAGAGAAAAAATATATAACTAACTAATTGTTCATAATTTATGGTTACTAGTCAACCATGTAAGGCCTTCATAAAGTCCATCCCCTGTTGTGGCACACGATGGCTGAACATACCAATTCCTATCTCGTATTCTCGTTAATCCCAATTTCTCTTGAATTTCATGCGGTTTCATAGCTGTCAATAAAAATGAATTTGAATATTCCAAGACGATTTTTAAGTATAGAAAAAGATGATGCATATATTTCAATAGATGTCATAGTTTCTTTACCATCGGGAAGATCTTGCTTATTGGCGAATATTAATATAATAGCGTCTCGCATTTCTCTGTCATTGATAATTCGATGCAATTCTTGTCGAGCTTCGTCAATACGATCACGGTCAGCACAATCTACTACAAAAATAAGTCCTTGCGTTCCAGTGTAGTAATGACGCCAAAGCGGGCGTATTTTATCTTGGCCGCCCACATCCTACGCAGATGATTCGTTCCAAATAGTCATATTATCATTTTTTTTCCAGACATTAATACAAATATAATTAGAAAAAAATTAATTTGGTGTTCATTGTATTCAGGATTTTTTCAGGACAATCGCCAAATCAATCCTTGTCGAATTAACTCGTATATTATATTCCACTTACCCATACATTGAATTTTACATTTTTATATGTAACAGTTTCTACATTAAATCCTACAGTTGGTATAGTTGTGACAGACTGTCCCAATTTCAGTTTATACAGTATGGCTAAATCATATCATTAAGGATCATTACTGTCCACATATTGAAACACATTACACTTGAGTATTACATTTGACAACCAATTATGAATGGGATCATTCTAATGAGAAAAAGGATACTAGTTTTTCCGGCTGCGTCTAAACCCAGCATGAGGATGCGCATTTCCTTATTGCCAAAGATTTTTGACAAAAGCTTGCCCATCTTGCTGGCTCACCACTTTTTATGTACACTGTACCTGTATAAATTGGAGAAAGAATAAAAGAAAATAAAAACCTCGCTCTGAATTCATGCACATGTAGAAATAAATTCATGGTATCATCACCGTTCAGCACTTTTTCATTATGAATATAAATTATCCAAGTATATGATATTGGTAACCACATAAAACGCCTCAGTACGAAAATAATATAATGTGATTTGATATGAAAAAGAAACATTGATCAAAACACTTTCGCAATCAGATAGCATTCAATAATGTTCCTATCGAGGGCATATAAAGTGTCAATAGAAGATATAGTATACACTCGCAGATTCAACTTAACAACAGAATATGAATGAAGCAAGTACAGTGTTGAACTAAACATAATATCATGCAAATTATAAAAAAAACTTTCTAAGAATTATTTATGTTCATTGAAATGATTCGTGGTTCGGAATTTATTTCATCATTCAGCTTTTAATTTCTCATCAAGTTCTCAGAGCATGCATGTCTAATAATTGCCGAACACTGTAACATATAATAGTTTAAAAATAGAAAGAAGAAGAAATGGAATTAAACAACAAGGCAATTTGGTATAATACTAGAGCATCATCCTCTAGAGAATGATACGTACAAATAGGAAAAGTGAGACACGGGAGAGAAACGTCTGGGATATCGCAAGTTAACATTATTCAAAAACCAGGTTTTTTTTCGACCAATCAATTTTCCTATCTCAAAGCAATATTCAAACTGAAATGTTCCCCATTAGTATTACATTTCTTCTTAGTCACTTCAGCACACCTGTAGACACAATTATTTTCGCATTCTCTAATGCATTTCATTTAGAAAGAAATACAATAATTAGATAATTAATATTATTTCACAATTATTCACTACCAATAGCATTATTTCGAAGCATCTGAAAAACTCCATCCGCCCAATGCAAAACACAAAAAAATATATAAAATCAAAAAAATTCATATGAATACTGCCATGCTCATAGAATGCTCGAAGAATAGGTCGTAAAATGAATTCCACTAAAACACCGATGAGATATCATGAAACTGAAAAATACTAAGAAAAAAGAATGAGCTAAAATAGTTAATAACATGAAGAAACATGAGTGCCTGGGATTGATAACTATGGCAATGAATTCCGTGGGTTTTAAAAGGTTAAGTTGCCTCGACGAATGGCGTCCAATGAATTTCGATAAATTCAATTTGGAATAATTGAAATAAATATTATCAGTTACAATGTTGGAGATAAACAGAACGGATATGCGAAGTCATAATGTGAAATAAAAATCGTATTAATTCAATTGACAACAAGGACATTCCAAGAACGGTGAAAAGCTAACAGCATTTCAGACATACCGCCAGCAGGGACGAATAACCTTCCATCTCACTATATATATCATCTACTATTATATGAATAATGAATCATGGACACTGATGATTGTAATAAATTATTGATTGTACAATATAATTACCAAAAAGCATCTACACCGAAGTAATAATTTATCATCAACAAACGAGCACATCACAACACATACTCGGAATCATCTATGCCACTGTCCCAGCCCATCAGCCCAATGTAGTGGCTGTTGGCTGGCTCGTTTGTGGACATTCACTGCTACCAACTGTGCAAATTCCAACGTCCAAATACAAAAATCCAAACGCACACTCACTCCGCTTGTGATGTCATGTGATGATGCACATAAAAATAGCATTGACGGCAATAAAAATAGTGAAGGTTGTAAGGGGATTTTAATATATATATATATTTGCCACCTGCTCTGGGGTGAATGAAATGATAATGCGATAATATCAACGGGAGAATCAAGTGGCAATCATTCGTATAAGGAGGAAACGCAAGATTATAAATCTGATAATGAAAATAGCGGGGAATGAAGACGAAAATGAAAAAATGTTGAACGAAATTTTCTGTACCTTTCTCAGGAATTTATTCACTTAAAAACAAATTGCGACGTGCCCCATGTGATGGATAAATATTCTGTATTAACGGTGAGAAGCAGGTAGGGACAGTCCATCTATCTTCAGTAACTTGAAATATAGTTCGTAGGTGAAGAAATAGGAAAGTGATTGCATACCTCATTTTTTCCTCATATAGCATAGATGAACAAACTCCATGACATGATTTTTGGAATGATAAAACTTCGGGAAATCTGATGCATCCCAATGTGCACATATATTCTTGATCTATTAAAAATTATATTGAAATTCATTGAATTGAACAATTCAATAGAGCATTTACACATTTTTTTTCATTCCTATTTACAAATATCTAAAATAATACAATTTTATGTGATAACATACTTGACAAATCATAAAGTATATATATGGATGTGTACATATATGTGATACGAACATGATTTCAATATTATGCGATGAAAAAGAATTATGAACGCCTCAAATCTGATAGTTATCAAACTTTTTAAATTACTAGATACCACGCTGTATATTCACATAAATGTCTCATAATATTTATATTGTGGATGACACTTGTGATATTCAATTAATAATATCGAGTGTAAATTTATCCGATTTACGATAGGCGGTGGATGGAACTTAGTTTCATTCTCTCAACATACCTTCCTTAAAAAAACGAGTGCCATTGTTGTATATTTCGACATAAAACCGTGAAGATTGATTATCCATCATAAAAATAATAATAAAATATACAAACAATCATCAGTACATGGTTATAAGAGTGAGTTCATAAGAAACATTGAAATAAATTTTTTTTTTTTTTTTTCGTCCTCTCAGATATATGACCCTAAACTTAATTCAAGAAAGTATAATTTCGGATAAAAATTGTTTCGTCGTGCAATGAATGTAAAAAAAATCATTCAAAAATATAAAGTCATGCGTTTTGTTTCGTTCTCTTCAATTGAATAAAACTGAGTTCGGATCTTCATCATCTAACTGCTTCACGTGTCGTAAAACATCCTTCTTCGTTATCACTCCTAGTAATCGTCTAAAGGGAAAATAATCAATGTGAAGAAAAGAATGATGACAAAGCCAATTATGTCCCTTGGTTTTTAAAAAGTAATTCGTATAATTATGAATCAACTTACCCATTATGAGTAACGAGAGTTTGACGTAATCCCAACTTTCTAAACATGTCGACAACTGTTTCCATTGGTGTCTGATCAGTAATAGTAATTGGTGCCATATCAAGAATTTTTTTCAATTTTAACGGTGTCGGTGTATGGACTTGTAGATTATTTCCGCTAGTGAATATAACTAATGACTGTCGTGTAATACCATCCATCATCCTCTTTGCATTAGCAATGGCGAGATTCAAATCGCGCCGTAATACAAATCCTACTAGATATTGAGATTCCTTCGATACTATCACGGGGAAACCATTATGCTCGGTCTCTTTCAATAAACTTTCTACATCTTCAACCGTCATTGAGTCTTGGGTGAATACATGTAGAGCTTCATTGCGTCTGTGAAGGAAATATGCAAATTATTACGGCGAAATGAATGAAAAAGCAATCGAGTTACATACTTTGGTTGCATAACGTCAGCTGCGAGTGTGGTATGTTGGAATTCCTCCTTGCTATCCAAAAATGGATACCCATTGAGTCCAATATGTGCATCGTATATGCCTTGCTTACCAAGGGCATCGCCAACCCATTTACTTGCCATGGCAGCCGCCATTAATGGAACAATATATCGAACACCGCCAGTCAATTCGAACATAATAACAACAAGCGATACCGTCATTCGTGTAACACCACCCAATACTGCTGCTGCACCAACCATAGCATATAATCCTGGTGTTATACAATCAGTACCAATTGTACATTCTTCACTGAACATCCAGATATGCGGATAATGATACGCAAGTTGTTCCATTCCGATACCAACAATGCGTCCGACAATTGCACCGAGACACAATGACGGTACAAATAGACCACATGGTACTTTTATACCAAATGTGAATACCGTCATGACGAATTTCAATACCAGAGTGAGTACTAATAGCCAAACCGCCTCATAAACGCCTGGTTCAGCGTTCGCTGATTCGATTGTAGTATTGAAATTATTGAAATTTCGTTGATAATCGCTGAAATGAAAAATGATCAATGACATAACGAAAATCATTCTACCAACGGTATGGACACTTTACTAACCATAGCATGTCACCATTGGAAACGCCACATTTCCGGAATAATAAATATATCAGTTGACTCGTGCTCATCCTTGTGTACGGATTTGGATATGCTATTACTGCTGTGATTACAGTCACCGCTAATACTTCAGTTACTGGATACTGCCCGAGTTTCGATGTTTTCCGATAGCGACACCAAAATAAGTTAGCTTTGATGAAAAGCGTTGCAATTACACCCTTTAATATTAAACATGAAAAATGATTTCATATATCGATTCGTATCAATTAAATCTTAGAAGCAGTTTCAATATTTGAATATTGTTGATATTATTATGCTCTTACTCCTATGATTCCCAGCATCACGAACGGTATCAGCTCGAAAAATATCCATGGTTTGCTGTACTCTACGTAAAATAATACCGAATGTTCATTGCCAAATGGATTGATCGAACGTAGCACGAATGCGGCTATCAGAGCACAAAAAAATGATCGCCACAGTGTTTTCAACGGAAAATAATAGCTGACCTGTTAATGGACATGGAAACAAATTATTCAAAGGTTTGTGTATGCTTTCAAAAATACACTCAATCGATTAAATTAATTACTTCTTCAAGACTGAATAACACACCGCCGATCGGTGCGCCAAAAGCAACGGAAACACCAGCGGCTGCAGCAGCTGATAAAATTTCTCGCTTTTTCGCCTCATTCCTTCCATACTTCGGAAATAGATATGAGAATATGTTACCAATGCAGCATGCAATATGTACCATTGGGCCTTCTTTACCCAGACTCAATCCTGCAGATACTGAGAGGATCAAACCAACTGACTTAATTATCAGCGTCCACTTTCCCAAATATCCACGAATAATAAAGCCACTCAAAATCGTTTTTATCTGAAAAATAAAAATGAAACATCAGTGAGCTTCACAAAAATGAATCAATCATCCCCATTATTTTCACACTTTTGAAAAACTTGGTCAAGAAACTCTAGGGTATATGAATTCAATTTTCAATGGTAATTTCAGACATATCTAAAAAATGTCATTCAAAATCGAATCACTTCGTTGTGAAGGGAATGAATGTATTGAATACCTACCTCTGGAATACCAGAACCGCACGCATAAGGTGCAAACATCCTCACTAACGATGCCGAGAGTGATGCGAATAACAGAGCCCATGCAATATAAAATAAATACGAAATTATATAAGATCCCGCGCCGATCTTCGATTGACCAAACATTTCCGGCCATGCCAACCACTGAAAGAGAATTTCAATGTCAAAATTTCTTCATATATGTGAGTCAATCTTGGAGCATACATACTTGCGAACAATTTTCACCATCGAACGACGTTTCATTATAGCTCCAACAACATTGCTCTTTATTCAACCAAAATGCCTCAGGACAAATGCCAAATTTTAAATCTGTCATCCATGAGGCTCCAATATCGATAACACCAGCCGCCACACCAGTAAATAAACCGACTAATAAAACACATAACCAACCCGACCATGCATCATGTGCACCCTCAACAAGATCGCAGACCGAATCATGTCTTTTTTTCACAATGTATCGGTGTCGCATACGATCACGTGCAATATCACGTTGCCAGTCGATCGTATGGAAATCTTCGTATTGACCAATGCCAGGTATGTCATCAGAGTCAGCTGAAACTGAAAGAAAGTCTCTCGTAGATATTGGATTGCTTATGTTATATTCCAAACGAACTGATCTTCTATTGAAATCGGACACTGTCGAGTTGATAAATCATAGAATGGATGAATATAATTACAGTGTGATGCAGCATCGTCGAGGCGTAAACTTCGTTCCAAATAAGCATTGTTGCCTGTGTGTGAACTCGCCTGACTCGTCTCTTGCATTTCGTCTTCGCTGGTTAAACTTCCACCGCGATTCAGAGCGCTACTCCTCAATCGCGCATCACCACAACTATCCAACCCATTTGTTGTCTGAGAGATGTATGGAAAAAAGAAAAAAAATGATACACTTTAATTCACATTAATTATATAATTGAGATTAGTTCCACCTGCCTTATCATATTTATCTACCACGCGATTAATACTATCATATTTGTCAGTAACATGCGTGTAATACATTTTCTAGTTCACATATGAAAATTCACTTGATACAACAAACATGAAGCGTGCAGAGGGTCGCTATCAAGATGAAAATTTTGTGTAACGGAAATGGAAAAGAATTCATGTACTGAATAAATTTTCATTGTCTGAATGAGATTTCTCACATATTAAACCTTTTACTGATTTTGAATTTCATTTCAGAAATTCTGATTCTCAATGAAGTCATAGTGTGAACCTCACTATCGTCATTAAGTTGTCATTAACAGTCGATAATACTACGTGCGATTCCCGGACAATTTTTATCAGGGCTATGAAGTGTTAGCTAATTCAGTTCTTCCATTATTTGGAAAGAATAATTAGAATACGATTATTCAACATAGTTTAGTGCTACAGCCAATATCATCGTTCCCATTTAATTTTTTTCTCTATAATACACATTCACACATTTAAGTTTCCATCTGTAGAACAGATAATGTTTGTTCTACTTTTGTCAAATTAATATACTTCCTGAAAATATTCACATTTCATTACCGAATTTAATACATGCACTCATGTCACCTGGCATTACAACATACACAAATACCAAGACAACTAAAATTACACATGTGGAATGGAATGCAACGATTGAATCAGATTGGGTCTTCTCTTAGCATTCATTTGCATTGATAGATATGAGATTCAATTGGACGTTGTTGGAAATTTCGGATGAATATGGGCTATGCCTACCTGAGCAGCTGCTACTGAGTTATATGATGTTACAGCTGTCGCATGAGAGGAAACATTTACCGATGATGACGATGATGATGTACCTTTCAATGGAAACTTCTCCATGGCATTGCATTGATCTATTTTCACATACGTATAATTTTATTTCATTTCAACCTGTCTATTTCCTCTATGTTTCGCTAAATTACAATACTCATTCATTGAACTGTTACATGGTTGCACGAAAAGATCTAAGCCAGAGATAAGAAGAATAATCGAAAAATTTTGAACAACCTATAACTACAGCGTTGCAGAAATATTGTAACAATACTAGTGGATTGGTGACGAACTTTTCTGATAATGGCTCGCACAATGTCAACGACGACACTTGAAATCTTATCCAGATTAACAACAGAATACATGTGTCAGATAATATATTTAATATTCTCGACCAGACCTTCTGCACACATTTATAGACTCATGAGTATAATCACATGCAAGTGTATACAATATATTAATGAACATTCCCGTCTCTCAAAATACCAGTTCAACATATGATGAGTTGTCATTTGTTCATGACTCTCATTAATTCTTCAGCAAATATTTCCATTTTGAAACTGCACCACGTTTATTATTTACAATATGTCAAGCTAGACAGAAATTCATTCACCTCATATATCCGAAATGCTCAATAATGAATCAGTAACTCGGAACTTTTTTTTCATTCTATCAAGAATGTGGAAGAAAAAAAAATAAACAAAACTGTTCAACGTCACAAATCAATCTCGCAGTAATATCCTGCAGCAATTTGACCATGAAAGCGCATTATAAGAGTGTGCTCAATGCGCATATGACAATTCTTGACGATTGTGACAGTTACTCGAGTATACACATTAATATGACTTACCATTTCCAATGAATAATGCTCGTGATAATCCAGTATGCCAACAGAACTGATTCACCAATGACAGTATTCAATCACTCAATTAATTAATGCAACATTTTTTGTTGTCGTGGAATAAATATTGGGATGAATCGTTCTCCTATTTCGAATTCATACAATTTTTATTAATCACGATTGTAGGTTAGGAAATGGTTGAGTGGGTGGAAATATTGAAATCCACCCATATGACTGCGACAGGACGTTTCGGTTTTTACGCCAATGATCGCAAGTGGTTGGTGCCGTTGGTTAGTCCACTCTTGTGCATATATATATACATGTATGTATGTGCCAATATGCATACGTATACATATCTGCAGGTGACACCAATCAGTCCGTTAAAAAAATGCAAGCAAATTCTACACCCTACAAACTTATCACTTACAAACAAATGAGAGAATGAGCAGCTCCGAGAGAGACAGAAATGGCCGATCTCTGTTTTAATTTCGCAATATTCGCGAGTCTATAAATTTATGTCTCCACTGCGTATACCATATATACAGCGTTGCATTATAATATTCATGAGAACGTCCCTTTACACATACTTTATCGTGAAGAGCTTTCACCGCACCATTCGTTATAATCTCGTAATGATGTGAGAGAAAACTACAAAAATATATAACCGTGTCATGTATACTTGTTCTCTACATCTGTTTTCCACCTCTCGGAGGGACAGAAGCGCCCCGCATTTTCCAAGCCGCATTTCCCCCACGAACTTTTCATCATATATGAAACATATATATATGTTCCCATTGTTGTATGGCGCGGAAATATCGTAGAAATATAAGAATACAAATGCGAGATGAAAGGTCTTTGAGTGTCAGGTGAAGATATAAACAATTTTTTCGGGCCATCGACCCCTCTGGAGGTAAGCAACCTCAAAAACATTGTAGAATTTTTCATCCGATGATACCGCTATTTGGGTGTGCATTAATGTATCTCACCGGACTTCAATGACAGTTTGATAACGATGAATCGTTGAATATCAGTCATTAAAAAGACAGTCGGCGATTACCATCCGACGTTACCATCATCTTTTTCTGCGCACTGCATTATCGACTGTTGCTAAACCCTGGGAATTGACATTTGGCTCATTTAACAGCTTTTTTTTTGAGCGGTAATTATGATTGGCTGAAAAAAATTACAAAATGTCCCAATAGCTTTATCAAAACGATATCAATGACCTCTCATCACTGATATATGAACAAATTGTATAAAAATAGGACATAAAACCATATGATTCTCTCTCTGACGAAAATAAACGTTGTCATTCATGACACAAAATCCAACAATATATCGTTCTTTCAATAAATAATATGCGCTATCGATAAAAAATAAGACACAAACAAAATTATCAGTCAATTCTTACATCAGCAACAGTGATCTTTGAATACATGAACGTATGTGAGCTAACCCAGAAAAAGTATGCAATCACAACTTTGAGTCGGCGGGGCTAACAAAATTCAAATATTTCATATCTGTTCATTGGCATGTATTTTTTCTTCCTTCCATTCAGTAAAGTTCAAATTCCACTTTGTATCTTCTCCCACCCATCCTCCCTATTCGTCTCGCCTCATTTTCTCATTCTGAGATTATCCATTCGCAAACAAATAATTTTGTTTCAATTGATCTTAATTTTGTAGTGAAAAAAATATATATAATTGCCCAAAATTATTATCGAATCGTCAATCAATCCCACAAATGTCAGTTGATGAATTGAACATTTATTCATAATATCGGACGAGGACTCGCGTCATATGTGTACTGTTGTAACTTGAAGAAAAATACCGGTTGCGTTATTACTCAACACAATTGAGTTAGCAGCAGGAGGTGAGAAGAGTGAGAGGAACGGTTGTGTATCGGGTAATCAAGTGCGACAAGGCGGAGTACCCAACGCAAAGGATAAGTATATAACGCGACGTACGAGTGTGAGAAAGAAGACGTGTATCGGCAAAGTAGGTTGTCATGTCCGTTCTGACGTCCCGTTGCTTCATCAACACTAATATTGTCACTCTTTACACTACTACATTCCCCATCAGCAAGAAAATCATTGATAGAACTTTGGTCATTGCACAGTCACCATCCAAGTCATTGATATCGTGTGCTAACAAAAAATTGTTACAAGTTTCATTCGTCAAAACTTTTAGTACATCGACATCAGCCATGGCGAAAATAAAGGTCGGTAGTAAATTTCTTTTTTCATCCTTTATGCCAACAATTTCTAAAAGAGTGCTACTATCCCATATGTTATCATTCAAGTTCAGTCAGATGTGAAAAAGCACCAAACAATTACCGAAATGATCTTCCATCTATGAATGTTACATATTGTCATGAAAATTCATTTTTGTTCATGATACAGGCAGGACCAGTTGTCGACATTTTGGGTGATGAGATGACACGTATAATCTGGGACTCCATCAAAGAAAAATTGATTCTTCCATATTTGGATATTGAATTGCATACATATGATCTTGGAATTGAACATCGTGACGCGACCTCGGACCAAGTGACAATCGATTGTGCTGAAGCGATAAAAAAGTACAATGTTGGAATAAAATGTGCAACGATAACGCCAGATGAAAAGAGAGTTGAAGAATTCAAGTTGAAACAGATGTGGAGAAGCCCCAATGGTACAATAAGGAACATTCTAGGTGGTACTGTATTTCGTGAAGCAATTATTTGTAAAAACATTCCAAGATTGGTGACGGGATGGAATAAACCAATAATTATTGGTAGGCATGCACACGGTGATCAATATAAAGCAACTGATTTCATTGTGCCGGGTGCTGGAAAACTCGAAATAACATGGACCGGCAATGATGGAAACAAAATACAACATACCGTTCATGAATTCAAGAGTGCGGGCATTGCACAGGCACAATTCAATACAGATGAAAGTATTCGTGCATTCGCACATAGTTCATTACAATATGCTTTGTCACGAAAATATCCGATGTATTTGTCGACAAAAAATACCATCCTTAAGAAATATGATGGGAGATTCAAGGACATTTTCCAAGAAATTTATGATAAAGAATATAAGAGCAAATATGAAGCCGCTGGTATTTGGTATGAACATCGATTGATCGATGATATGGTTGCTTATGCAATGAAATCGGATGGTGGGTTCGTATGGGCATGCAAAAATTACGATGGTGATGTGCAATCAGATTCAGTTGCTCAGGGTTTCGGATCGCTTGGTCTTATGACTTCTGTTCTGATTTGTCCTGATGGTCGTACTGTTGAATCCGAAGCCGCTCATGGAACTGTTACACGACACTATCGTCAATATCAGCAAGGCAAAGAAACATCAACTAACCCAATAGCATCAATTTTTGCATGGACTCAAGGTTTACTCCATCGTGCTAAACTCGATAATAATCAGCAACTCAAACACTTTGCTGAGACACTTGAGAAGGTATGTGTGAGCACCATCGAAGAGGGCTTTATGACCAAGGATCTTGCTATTTGCATCAAAGGAATGGATAAAGTAACGCGCTCAGATTACCTTGAGACATTTGAATTCATGAATAAACTGGCTGAGAATTTAAAAAAAGAACTTCGTCATTAAATCGAGGCGGATCACTTCCCCTTAGAAGTCGATTGTAAAACATTTTATATGGGAGTATAGTGCTCCGAATGCATTTTATATCCGTGAAAACATGTGTAATTTCATAAACACTTATTTCCAATTATATCACATTGTAAACAATAAAATTGTTTATATAAGAATTGTGTAACACAAAATGCTAATCATATATATAGAAATTATCGGTATACTTGTGTTTAACAGACGATATGCTATGGTAATTTTTCATGTTTTTAATTCTTGCTATTGACTGAGAGATTATCAGATAATTGATAAATACCAACACCAGATGGGACGGTCTCGCACACATAACGACTCTTTTCTCTATTTCTAATCTCAGTTTGGAAGATTCATTACATAAATGATCAAATGCCAGCTCTGAATAATTCTTCTATGAATGACAATTTCTCACTGGCTTTATGACAGATTATCTTCGATGAATGAGGTACAATGTAACTTCTATATCACATTAGTATAATTGAATCACAATGATTATGCACATTCGGAATTCCGTTTCACAATAGAAAGTTTTTTTATGACTAGTACTTTACATTCAAGATTTGCAGTTGGGTTTGTGGCGATAGTATGAATATTATTGTGCTCTCCAATCAATTCTGGTCACCAGTATCCCAAACGCGAGGCAAAATATTCTGCATGGTGATTCGATCCTCCTTCGTCGTCATTCATTAGAAATGAACAGAGGCCTGCGATATATCAGAACTCGCCAGCAATGGTAAAAACGTTAATATTTGCGCATGTAATAAACGAATTGGGTGAGAGATCATTCATGAAATGTGAATTGTGGACTGTTTACTGTTTGTGCTGCATTCAATCAGTGGACACTACGACTGCAAACCCGGATCCGGCATGACGGTTTTCTCGTTTTAACAAGAATATAACCTCAAAACAACGAATGTCGACTCGAATCGAACTCCAAAGACATCTCTCAGATCAGTTGAACTGTAGAAATGGACTGCAGTGGACTTCGGAATCATATGACATTTTGAATAAGTTTTGACCATTACGATTTCAATTGTGATGAGTAATTGATTCATAAATTGTTCTTCACTCCTAACATATCAGCGTGTGCCGATTGTCGAGTTTTTTTTTCGGAACATCACTTCAACACTTTTTATGGGAAATAATTACCTGTCATGCACTCGGAAGAGTCCGCATAATCATAACCTGCAACGAATATTGCATATGAATCCGAAAACTTTATCAATAAATAAAGTTCAGCACGACTTCTGAATAGCTTTGACTACCATGACCTTCTTCATCACCGGGCAAGTATTTTGTGGAAGAAATGGCTGAGCGGGGCGCGCATTTAACCGGGACAACTTATGTGAAACCTACAATATTTGAAATAGTCGCACAAGAATCATTAGCATCAACACTTGAACCAGCATTCAAAAAAATCTTTTCGGTGATTATTTTATCTCAATACTGAACTTTCTCTACATTTAGTCTATGGAAAGAATTTTAATCATTTGTTTTAACAGTTCCTAATTTCTTGCAATTCTGTGCGTTATGGATGGTGCGAAGAATGGTCAAACGAAGCCTACGCAATATTCCATGGGATTCTACAGAATTTCTATCTGAAACATTATGCTGCCTCCTTCTCGGAAACATTTTACGGTTTAAGAAGAATCAATGTTATAAATTCAACGACTAGAGGCAAACTGACAAAAAGACAGAGGGAATTATCCCTCATTTTACTGGTACTACATCCTTATATCAAATCTAAAGTTCAACAATATGAGTTGGATGAAATCGACGGAAGGTCACCCACAAACGCAAGTCCAAAAACTGAATAAATAATGAGATGAATTAAAAAACGATATCATCTCAAGTGATTAATTTTCTCCTCATAGAAATGGTGCAAGTTCCTGAGGGCACAATTTATGACAGCACACAGAATCTTCCGGTTCATACATGAAATATGTGGAATATATTTTTACTTGGCATATATTTCCGATTATTCATCATATCCATCACCAATTTTCAAACTAATATCAAGCACATTGACTTATTCCAATCCATCAGAGTTCATCTCAATATCTGAGTTACTTGATAAATGGAGAGCAGGAACTTTCCGTACAAATGACGGAGTGAATTTGATTCAGCGTGGTTGCATGAGAACTCTGGAATTCGGAGCTTTTTTCTTACAATTCATCAATTGGTGGAACCAGGAGAATTACCATACGAGTCTTCTGTCTCTTCCATTACCACCACCACCAACGGTTAGTAAAAAACGGTCCACTTCATAGATGATTCGAGTCGAATTAATGATTTATATGGAACCAGATTCCTGCTATCGCAAAACGGTATGGAAAGTTGTGTCCCATCTGTTTGAAAACGCCAAACATCCCAACCGCACTCGCTGTGTCAGGGTAAAACTATCCCTCTAAATAAGCACAATCAAAATATGAATGTGGTGTAACTTACTCACGAATTCCCAAATTCCAGATATGTATTTTGCTATCGATGTATTCTGATCAAAATACAGACCGATGGAAAATGTCCAGTAACATATTATCCAGCTCAAGAAGATGATTTGATTCGTGTTTATATTGATTGATGAACAACCTAATTCACTTCAGGATTATGGTAAGAAAGTTCAAGGTTGTTACTAAACAACTATATCATGTAACAAATAATCAAACCGAATATTTTGCTATCAAAATAATACAATTTATTATAATCTTCGTCGGTACTGAAATTTCCGATGAATTGTGTAAAATAATTTTTTATGGCTAGCATTGTCGATCACTTGCAATAAGGCACTTCTTAGTCATCGGCAACTATTGCGGATACATACATCTCAAATGTGAATTCATACCTCATCTCATCCTCTTCCCAACTATCATCTATAACTAACTTCCACAGGGAAAAATGATTTGATAGACTGATGACATTACAGTAGCATATATACATCGAATGAGTCATGTGTCGTAATTTACTAAGAGAGAATTCCATAAAATTCCAAAATGTCTGTCAACTGCTCAAGTATATGCATCAAGAATTCAAGTTCCAATAGTAAATTACTTATTAAACGAATATAAAATTTGTCTAATACCAAATGGCATTTGTATATCGGGAAGCATGTTTCAATTATTTCCAGAAATTGGAATCAGCTCATTGAGTAAAAGTTGCAAATTGTGAATTTAACCTGACAATAAAACAAAGTAGATTTATAAAATAGGTTTTGATCATTTCAACTATTATATATGAGTGGTAAATGAGTTCAATATTATCTTTGTAGTGCGTTCGATTTATATAGAAAATCTACAGTTCCTCGAAAAAGGCAACTCTTGCTTTAGTCGATCCAGATTTGACTTTTTTTAGTGTACTGTATTTATTCTCACCAAGCCGCACCTGTTCTTCATGAAGTTGATCTAATTCAGATTGTTTTTCGCCAACTTTCATTACCTCAATTTCCGTACGCAATTCGCGTAATTGCTCTTGCAAATGTTTACTCTTCTCCCAGTAATCGACGCGTTCTTTCTCAATTTCCAATGATAGCTGATCGACATCACCATCCGTAATCAAATCATATGCTGTCAAATCATTGGGAAGAGGATCAGCATCTGAGTTCAAACATTGTAATGTTTCAATATCAGCTTGTAACTCAGATGGCAGAACTTGCGTTGACGGAAACAGGTTAGATACGGGCTGCAATGAAAATAAATTTACATTTTCGATGACAGTATTCATTCCCAAAGCATGGAATGAGAAAGTTCATTATTCTTACTGTGATAGCTGCTGTGTATGCATCTCTACTTATGAACGATAAAAGCTTCTCCTTAGCTTCTCTCTCAGCATGACGTGCGAGGAGTAATTCAGTTTTGAGTTTTTCTGCTTCGGCAGCTCTTCTCTCAGATTCTTGTACCAACCTCTCTGTGAGCAATTCTGCTTCCCTAGTTTTACGCT
The DNA here is from genome assembly GCA_018881525.1 of Meteorus sp. PSUC_FEM 10030008. NCBI lineage: Eukaryota > Metazoa > Arthropoda > Insecta > Hymenoptera > Braconidae > Meteorus > Meteorus sp. PSUC_FEM 10030008. Next base: position 21,944 of record JABMBR010000994.1, read on the forward strand.
CTAAATGAACCTTTTCCTCTTCTGTTTTCATATTGTTCAACCTGATACGTGTTATCTCCTGTTCAGCCTCGGTCGCTTTTTCATTGAGTAATTTTGCTTCCTCCTCCGCAACTCGACTCTTCTCTGCTAACAAGTCCGCTGATTCCTCGGACCTCCGCTACATGAATAAACCACAAATGAATTCTCTCGCACGGCATGTGGTCATAGAATGAAAAAATTATACACATGAGTTTGTCCGTACCAAAGCTTCATTAGCGAAACGAATTTCTTCTTGATATTGTAACAGACGTTGTTTCATTGCTGTTTTCTCCCGTTCGGCTGCTTCTCGTAATTGTTTCTCACGTGCCAATTTGTTTCGTTCGATTTGTCGCCTAAATAATAGAATTGAGGTTAATTCTGATTCAGAATAATAATCGTTATTAATTTAATCACAAAAATAGGATTTTAAATGTTACCATCAAACCATCATTCAAACAATTATCTATAAGCAATCAAAACCATCAATCAAATATGAACAACTTATAACAACCATGATAAGTATAGCGCCTGGGGCAGTGGGGAAAAAAATACATATTGTTCTATTAGTCATTCTGCAATTGTTCATGCACGTGTGCCAACAAACAGTTGCACAATTCACGAATATACATCAAAACATAATATCAATGAATTAAAGGATAAACAGAAAGATTACATACCTTGATTTTTCCTCTTTCGCTTGTGCTTTCATTTGCTGCACCTCCATTGAATCAGGTTTACGCCTTCTCATAAATAAATCATGGTTCCCAATACACAGGTCCAGGATCTTAACAAATAATATACGAGCGACTTTGTCATTGCCATGCTCGTTTACACTTAATTCTACCAATCCCTTCACCCAGTTTCCAACATGAGATTGTTTTTTTACCAATTTGTTCATGCGAACTTTCTGCGAAAAGAAGACAAAATTTGGTGACGATTTCTCCACTGGCTTTATGACAAATTTTTTATCGTCGAAACTGATGTGCCGTATCTCAGACCAAGTGAATGTCGTTTTCGGTGCCAATTTGTTTTCTTTTTCATATATATTCAAACCCAAGGCAGTGACACCGAGCCAAAGATCGGTTTCTTTCTTGTTCTGGAAAACGAAAAAAATAAATAATAATTTTGCTTGCGTTGTACTATGAGAAGATACAGCCCATAACGCTCAATATTATAGAAAATATTTCAGAATTGAAAGCAGTGACACTGTATCATTTCGCAATGAATTTCGCTCATTTTATCTACATCAAAATACAACTCACACTAATTGGGAAATAATTAACACCATACATATCAAGATCTTGTGCGATTTTCAGGTATTCCATCTCAGCTTCATCCCGTGACATTCCACGATGATCAAAATACCAAACTTTGATTCGTTCTTCCCACATCTCTGGTGTCATTTGATATTGGTCAATCACACGCTGCGGAAGTAAATCTTCACTGGCCAGCATTCCTGGTCTGTACGAAACTTCATCATGATCACCATATTTTGCCTGTACGGCATAAGAAGCTAATAGAACAGAGGCTTCTGGCGGGCAGTAAATGTCCATGGACAAGATGGCTTGTTTCACTTGAAGAAAGAAGAGATGCTGTGTCACTTCTTGTACTAATTCCTCGGCAACATCTTCAGGGTAGAATTTGGCGAGAAACATAAATGGTGTGGTTGGTTGTTGAGAAATCCCTTGATTTTGAACTTTTTTATCAAGTTTGAGCCACGATATGAAGCCTTTCGCATCTTCATATTGCAAACCAAAGTACCAAGTTTCTCTCAATCCAATAGTTCTACATACTAAATCAAATAAATCTCTTCCAGTTGCTCGCCACTACAATACACAAAAACAATAAACATCACCATTTCTGGAAAATTTATACGAATTCACTTCTTACTCAATATATAAAAAAAAATTAACCTCCAAATTGAATTCTAGCTCTGCATCCAATGTGCAAACTTTCACAGGGAAAGATTTCCCGGATTTTTTTCGTCTAAACGGTGGCATTCTACTTTTCATTTTATTGCTCTTTTTGCATCACACATTGTGATTGAATTCTGAACTATTATCAAAATAATATTTTGCAATAGCTTCAATGTGAATCATCATTCTATCCAATGTTTTGGGGTGGGTACCGTTGTCATTAATTTTAGAAAACTAAAAATAAACACCGCACTTGTGATTATCTGACAGTCTCGACACCGAGCCAACAATTAACCCTCATATTTACAACATATCACACAACTCACAACATCACAATGGTATTCTTCATATATACAAGTAAATCAATCAACGACAATTGCTTCGAGAAGTGTTCGTAAACTAACTATACGCGAATTGCCATAAAACAATGAAATAACAAAGGGTGTTATCGTCTACTCCACACGACGTCGATAAAATTGAAAACTGTACTTCATGTGCATTGCATACAATATATCCAAAGAATTTCTCACGAGGAGTAAAAGTAACTCCCTCTACTTTACATACGATTTAGCGAACTATGATGTTCTCGTCTTCTATAATTTTGCATTCTCTGTAGAACTAACATTTTGTTGAACAAAGATAACACAGATAAAAACAAAATTATGCAGAAATGATTGAAAAACTATATAGTATTTCAATGAATGAAAGTTTAGAGCTCTTATGATTATGATAGCTCTTCAGAACTTTCAATAATCCTTCGCTTGTGCTCAAGCGTGCAGAGAATAATGAAATGAGTTCACATTTACCTTGTAGTCTCTTTCCTAGGTATTTGAGAAAGTTTGCGAAATCAAGAAGGGTTGACGGAAAAGATCATTCCGGGAAAGACTATCAACGTATAATACATGTGATCACAATATTTATTTCAATATTCATTTCAAGTCAAATCAGTGATTAATATAAGTGGTAAATATGCTAGAAAATTTTAGAAACACATTGAAAAGCTCGAGCATATCGTTCAGAACGAGATTCTAGAATATATTTCGTAAAGGAACATCTTGAAATGAATCAACTCTTGAGTTGGATATTTGATGTTATGTTGGTAATGGTTGATAAGTCTGAAAGTGTATGATATGATCGCTGGTATATCTTCAACGGCAGCTCCAGCCATCATCATCGCGTTAGGATATTTCTTAGAAATATGACGCAATTCCTTTCGAATGCTGACTGGAATTTCGGGAGTCTAAATACAACAAATAGTAAGTTTCATCTCGTCTGTTCTACTCATTGTTTCTATTAACGAAATTTTCGAACTCATGAATACCATGCATGAGGGTAGACCCAACCATGGTCCCCATCCTTGCACACAAGATGTGCAGTTGCAGCAAAAATCAAATTTTTCCAATAGAAAAGATCTCCTCACTTTCAACGGCTTTTCCCACACTAGCGGACAGTAGCTACAAAATATCTAAGGAAAATATAATTATCTATAATTAACTCACCAATATTCAATTCAAATGTGCATCACCTGTTCTCCTTTTTTTATTTTTTGTATGGCAATGATAGCATTCATATTTCCAACCGTATGGTGGAGTACCATGGGATCACAACTGTGATTGAACATACTTATGAGAGGATTCAACGTTCCACCACGTATTATTTGAAGACCTGTAGGATCATTACTGAGTATCTATAAAGAAAATCAATGGATGTTTCATCATGGAACAATCAACCTTCGTGTATGGAAGTATTCGAAAAAATGGCCACGTACGCCAGTAGAATTGATAGAGTGTATTTTGATATGCTTCATGATTAACCTGCCGATGGAAACCGCCCACTTATTATCCAGGAGGCCACTAAAATCCGGAATTTCTTTACCGAGTATATCCGTTGACGCTGCTAATACGTGCAATATTAGTACGGCAGATGATGCATCATCAAATTGGTTCATATTTTTCTTCGATAACGCATATACACTTGAATATTTTGAAGCATCATATACGCCTTCGGTAAGAGACTGTGCGATGGGATCTGCAAAATCATCAACATATTGCATCTCATTATAGAATCGATATACATTCCATTATTTTCATTACTGCTACCATAATCACCCGTTATTGCATCCAATTTGGCAAGATTAGATTGCAATTTCCTCAACGAACCAGCTTCTTTATAAGCCCTCACTGTCAATCTCAAAACTATTCTCATACGCATAGGTATTGCTTCATCCGGAATCTTGGGATAGATAGAACACTCAATGTCATGATGTTCCAACCAAGCTTCATCTCGACAAAATTCACTACAATATACAACAGTGACACATTGACTACAGGCTATTCCAGCCCAGACAAGTTTCGAGCATTGCCAGCAATACTTATGAGAGACTTCAGGACAAAGAATAGATGCAAAAGATTTCTGATATACGAGTGTTTCGCCAGCATCAATATCCCTCGTAGCTACCATATGACGACCGAATTCCTCGGAATAATTCAATTCAATCGCGGATGAAGCAGACTTTATCTTTGAATTGAATCCCGAAATTTTCCTTGGTACGAATTTGTCGTACTCGATTCCTTCAAACGGCTTTTTCGCTTGTATGCTGGACGGCAGTCTGTCCAATACATCACCAAAATTTTTTTTATTTGTAGCATCCATTTTTTCAAGCCATTCACGAGCTTCAGCAATAGCCTCCTGTACTCGAAAAGATATTTTCTTATCCATTGCTAGGAAACATCGCGCTTTTCGCGTATACAATTTTGCTTTCATGTTATCAGGATATCCAACGCTCAGAGAACGTTCAACGTCCAATACAGAAGCTTTATACATTCCTCCCTTACATAGAGCTGCAGAACGATTGCCATAAGCTCGAGCTAATTCACTCGAATTGGGTGGCGCATATAAAACTGCTTTATTGTAAAGCTCAACGAGTGATTGCCATGGTGCAGAGGAGAATTTATTATTTGCCTTTTCAATGAATGCAAGCGCGGTTTTAGCACTTTTCGATTCACGGACGACTGTGGCTGGCTCGCAAGTTTCCGACAGGTTCTGTATAGCGAACTTGATTTTATCATCATCGTTGGTCAATTCCATAAAGCGACGAAGATTTGAAGCATCTCCAAAATTCAACGGAAAAGCATCGATACAAATTCGTTCCAGTAACTCATGCATACCTGGTGAGGAGAATTCAATGATTATGAAACATTGATGGTTATTTCGCAATAAGATTTTTTATAAAGCCTATGACACTCGTGTTTATAGAGGATCAATGTAAACTCAAACGCTGCACTACATATAACGACATCAAGAGTTATTAACTGCAGCGAATTCTTGCAGATAAATAATTGGATGCTTCTCAATCATTCGACAATGAATTTAAGTATACGCAGTGAAAGGATGTTTGGATCTCCGATGAATATTATCACTATCTATTCATAATTAAAAAGGAAATTCAAATAAAAAAATGTTTCAATCATTGCACTCACCGATATTATTTGTATACATGATGCAGTTCTTTGTCTTCCTAAGACAAAACAAATCAAGAGAGGTATTATCTTGAACGACACAAGTGTTCAATTTGAAAAAAGGAATGGGATAAAATAAATCGTGATTCGAATAATCAGCGGAAATGAAAACGAATAGCAGAAGAAAATAATAAACCACATAAGAGTATTCCGGTTCGATAAAGAAAAGGAGTTTGGACTACAGTGAATTTCTCATGCGATATTAATGACGAGAATGTTTCGGAAGATCGTAGAAAAAAACTGTCATACTCAGCAGCCTTCTCGAATGCGACTGATTTTTGTTTCACATGAATAATCTTAGTTCTAACGTGCGTTCGAACGGTGTAAAAGGGCAAATAGAAGTCATAAAAGTAAACATCGGCGATCGTTTTTCGCGTCGAGAGCAGCGCCACTCGACGAGTCTACAAAGTATAAATCTCGGACCAGCTCTAAATTTTAGAAAAATATCAACACAATAAACTGTTCAAATTGCATAACTTATGAAAATTATGTACCATTTAATGTCTTATTTTCAGACTCGAGCTGTGAAAGTATCCTTATTCATAATATATCCGAGGATTTCCAGGATTCATTCGAAAATGTCGTTGCGGTTATATGAAATTGTTTGATGTAATTCGACGTTTGCTTATATTAAACTAAACATCCTCCATTCGACACTTGGTGATACGACGATGAATATGCATTCTGAAAGCTGATACATCATATTCAAGGCATAACGCTTCGGGGAAAGCATCAGAGATATGATGTTGATGAATGAAAATGTAGATAGAGATAGATAGAGTTCTCTCCAAATGCAAGAGCGTGCTAGCATACATTTTAGAACAATGGTTCATGAAGTTTGCAGTTCCTGTTGTGATTCCGTGTACTTACATATTTATATCTTTCGATCTGGATTAATTGGAAATATGCCGATAAATTTCCTCAACATATAAATGTACATATTTATGTATAGGAATACGTACAATTCAACAGCCACTCAACACACCAAATCAATTTATAGAGTAGACGCGCAATATGACGAATAAAGTGATGATATAACCACTAGACGTAAATAATGATAATTCCATATATATTCATATATAATTTGTTGAGAGATTTCTGAGAGTTTGAAATTAATCTCTGCTCTAATCGACGATAAACAAGAAAATATTGAAAATTATTCAATTCTTAACAACTATTCCGTATCGACTTCTAAACTGGTTCGGTTAACTTCACAAAAAATTTGTGATCCGATTTTCAATTAATTTTTTTATCATTTCCGTAATCACTGTGGCTATCGTTAAACGTAGCCGACTTTTGATATTATTATATAAAAAGAAGTGAAAGAAGTGAAGAAAAACTTCGAATGGTCAAATGGTCGGTGTGAAAAAAATTGATAAATAAAAGGCTATGTTTCAAATCATCGTCCTGGCAGTTGCCCTCAACTGGTTCAGCTGGAATTCAACTAGGATTACTTGAAGGGTTGGACAAGAAAAAACAAATATTGATGAATGCGGAAAGAAAGGGTGATCTGAAGAATTTGATACAAATGCAATTCGAATCGGAAAGGATGTATATATTGGTTTCTTTACTTTTAATCATGAGTTGGTTGGCGACATTTGACTTCATATAAAGAATTATTGTAAGGAATATAAGGGAGAGAATTGTTATGTCAAATTGATGGATATTTATTTAGTCCGAAACGGTTATCATATTTATAATTCAAAATTCTTATGATAATATCTGGAACACCTGCTGTCCATGTAACAAACACTATATGATTTGAATTTCAATTGTTATTGGAAACAAATGAAGATAGGATTCTCGTGGTAACTGATGAAAATGGATAGAAATGGTCAACCAATAAGGAAACAAACGACTGTTCATGTTTTTACAGGCTACTAACAAAAACGCATAATCACACTTGAGAACACAATATTTTATTTCCCTCTTCGATGAACTCTACCGAATACTACGATGCCCTTGTACGACAATACGTACCACTTTGAAGTTCACGACATTTCAACGTTATGTGAAAAGACGAGAAAATCGCCGAGCATATCACGTGTGGTTGTTGATGCGCAGAACGAATAGACGTTATATGGCAAGTTCAATATTCCTAATTTCTCAATATGTGAATAATGATGGATGAGTCATGTATGAAGAATTATAAGAAAGTCATTTATCAATCTTTTTTTTTCTTTAACTAAGGCAAAAAAAATGTATCCTGCCATACATTTTTTCGCTGGGTGAGTTATAAGGAACAGTTCCAAGAATAGTTTATTGATCCCAGAAACGAAAATATTCTCAAAAAACAGTTTGAATCTATGCCAACTGTGTAATGTAATTATCTAATTATATATAATTACATAATGGATTGATCATAATCTCATCCATTATTATCGTGATACCAATGACATATTACGTGGCATTGACAACGTTTTCTTCGATAAATCATTTGAAGAAATTGATGAAAATGGACACGATATATCAAGAAGATTTGACATCGAATTGGATTCATCAGTAGTCATCAATTATGATCTTGAAGAAGAGTAGGAAAAATATTCATTACAAATATGATCCCATGTTGTTAGACGTATCAAGGAGTATGACGGTTCCGTTTTGATGATTACAATGTTTATGTCGATATCAATTATGGTTATAAGCCCTGCTACAAAATTTCTGTGGTTCGCAAACATCATAGATGTATATTTTCTCATATAATCACACCAGTGTGAAAATTGATATTGTATTCAAACTCGTCATACATGAATTTTTCAGTGTGGAACTTAACTGAGTCTCATTGAATCTCATCGAATAGCAATATCACTACCACTGCCTCCACCCGTCTTTATTATGGTTGAGCAAAATTTTCTCCCACATTTTATATGATGCATATGTTGTCTGTGTCTGATTCCGTGTTACTTGATATTTCATTCTGATACATCCTTCACATATGGGCTTTTTTTCGAGGAGACAGTGTTTAAAGAAACAATATGATATATTTCATTTCTCATCACACCTGAAAAATAAATGCGTATCGTTACTTCATGATGTTGGTTCAGTTGAGGAAACATCGAAATAAACTGCCCAGAGTAATTGATCGAATTTGCAGCGAGAGATATAGTTGAGTGGTTGATCTAAATTATAGTAATTGTCCAACTATATAATTACATATATTATATGATGTTATAATCTGAATTCCTTTGTTTTTTTCACAGTGCTAACAGCATATAAAACACGAAAATGGTAGTGTTACAAGTTTTAATTCAAGCAGAAGTGACTGAGAACAAGTGTCAGTGCATATATGTTTTTGAAACCAGTAGCAGTGCAATGTTTCAAACTATCAGGAAAAGCAACTCAGATGTAAGAACATTGTGAGAGAATAGATGCAAGCAATCGATAGAACTGGTAATCGTAATTGAATTCCTACTTGTATGCCATGAACAATTTTTCAATTTCTCCCTCAATTCTACTGCATTGTACATACAGAAGAATGTGATTCCCTTCATTCTTGATTTTTCAGCTGTGGGAAAACTAGTGGTAAATTATTTATATTTTGTTTCAGTTGATTTCATTAAACTGCGTCATGATTTTATAAATATTTTATCCATATGCCCTCAAGGACAGTTTTTCAAAACAAATTTTACTGTAATCTTGATTTTCTGGAATACATCGTATTGAAATCATGTCATTAACACTGAGCGATAAAAATATCCGATGGCTGCTGGTATTTTGATCATTAATCATATCACCCTTGTTTGAATACGCCAGATTCTAATCAGAAATTCAGCGACGCTAGATTAAAGAAGCCAGATGAATAAAATAGAACAATGTAAGTTAGTTCGCTTTTCGTAATATTAAATTCATAAATCATGAAGAACATTGTCAATATCAAAACTTTTATATTTGAAATACTATCCGACAATTTCACTAGATAGTGCGCATGGTCATGTTTATCTGCATAGCTTTATAAGTGCGTGAATAAACCTCATCATCCATTAAAGCAATTATACGCTCAAGATTTGTTGCATCTCTTCAAGAACCAGCTATAAATTTTCACAATAGAGTGATTTCCGTACAATTTTATTAAATATAATTCTTCAAATCCTTCTGTTTCGACTTGGCGGTCCTGGTGGCAACATTGTGCAGACACAATAACCACCTTGACCGTGAATTCAACTTCATTGAATATTTGGAATGGCCAGTGAG
>JABMBR010001004.1:0-31544 GCA_018881525.1 Meteorus sp. PSUC_FEM 10030008
TATATATATATACATGTGTATATGTAATATGTGCTCGTTGGACAGGAGCAAAGTCTGTGCGATGCCTGGGCGTTAGGTGACCCGCGTCAAGTTCAAAGGATATAACCGAGACGTATCATCCCTCTCTGTTTGCTTTGGCTTCTCAGAGCGCTCATCTCTCCCTTGTCATCGCTGACTGCGCTACATGAACAATTTATATATGTATACATATAATATATATTGTGTATATGCATGACATCGTTCATCGCTGCACTATTTCTTATTCAGGCACACGACACAAAGCGCCGACATCGTGAGTAACGTCGTTATATTGTCACGCATATAATTTTCAGACGCACAAGTCAATTTCACGCATGGCTCTGTGAATATTTGTGTGTAAGTAAAAGTGTAGGCAACATTTAACAATTAATAAAAGTCAAATGGAAAAGTCAAAAAGCAATTTTTTCTTTTTCTATTTTCAATGATGAAAATTCGATATTGCTACCTTCAAGTTGGAAACTACATTGTAAAAGTTTCAACTGAACTATATTAATTTCTTTTCTTTTTTTTTTTCACCGCTCCCTTTCTCGAGAGTCATTCTCTCAAAGTAGTCACGACGGGTGCAGTATATATATATATGTATATGTATGGATGTATATATGTATATAATATAGCGCGCAGTTCGTTTTCAACGTTAGACGAAGCGCATAACTCCGCCCAGACGACCTCTTATATACGCTTCCGTCGTTGGGCGTTAATGAAAATTATTTCCTCGAGCCAGTTTCACCATTCGCCTTATAAACCCAATTCTCTTCTCTCTACTCTTCTATTGCCCGCGTCACTATCCTAACACCACTACTACCATCACCTTTTACAAACTCCGAATGAGAATCTGAAAAAGAATGCGATGGTACAATCGTTATACAGTTGGCTTTCTCGTCCTGATTGATTAGCTTTCGCGTTTCATTTTATTTTTTTTCTTCTCATTGTTTTTATGTAACTCCTCTTGTATTTTTTCTCATTCACAGCTAAGTCACGTTATTGCATTGGAATAAATATTCGTCCCATTATTTTACTTCATTCCATGTCATGGTTTTCCATTTTATTTATCTTTTTTTTTTTCGTTTACTCATTCATTAGTAATTTTTTTTTTCTATGCTACCATGAACGAACTTTTGAAAACCCCATGTCACTATTACTAATTTGAAAAGTGATGAGGAAGGAAAAAGTGCTGATTGCATTGACGAATTACATTTACTTTTTCGATTTGTTGTTTAAAGGGCCCAATAATTCGTCAAGGGATCAATCAATCAAGATAATGAAGTTTACTGATTTTGTCTACCTACTTTTTTCGAGCTTGTCTCAAAAATAATGAGAATTGGGGGTGGTTTTGTGATCATTTAAATACAGAAATACAGAATTAATACTTTAAATCTAAAAAAATCTGTATTGTCATCCCATTTTATGATTTTCCAATATTTTTACTCATCTACATCTCCATCGTGTTATTTCCATTTCCTTTCATTTCCCGATCTTCGATTTCAGAGTATTCCAAATCTAATAAATTCTACACTCCATTCTAACTCTGTTGTCTATATGAACCAAAAAATCAATTTATTTCCCCTTTGAATCCACAGTTGTCAATTTTATTCCATCAAAATAACTAAGCAGGTTAAATTTATTGAAAAAAAATGGAAAAATTTCTTTCCAAGAAACCGATGTTCAATAATTTGTGCATAAAATATGAAACGATGATACTCATATTGATACACACACATTTGGTACATTTCGCAAAGCTCTAAACTGATAAATCCCACATCTCGTTCGTTATAGAACAGTAATTGACTGTCCGAGAGACTCCTTAATTGTTTTCATGCCGTTAATGATGAGTATATTACATTCGTGCAACACGTGCGCAAAGGTTTTGGCCAGTTAGCAAAGGCTATCAAACATAAATCCCATTAAACGAGCATCTCCTCTCTCACTTTATATACCCCACTCTATAATCCCTCTGTGATTCGCGTGCTTCGATCCAGCCCCGAGTACGGCTCTAAATCACTTTACTACTCGTCCACTATTATATATACCAACTTTATATATTATATATGTACGTATATACCATCATAGAAATATACTTGTATATTCATATATATCTGATACAGTCGAGCTTCTCTCTTACTTGCACCCAGCCTTGGTGGATAATATACGAGCCAAAGATACGACTTGTTCCTTCACACGAACTCGATTTGCGTATCGAATTTCGAATCATGTACATATATCCTACTCGAACAATTTTCGTTTCGTATATACATTGCATTACCACTATTCCGTAATCGCTTTCATATTCAACACGTCTCGTTTCACCAATATATCACATTTTTTATCATTATTTATCATTTTGTCATATTTTCATAATTTTTAATCAAGATAAAAAATTTTTGATTCCAAAATGGGTTAATTTCAAGGAAGAATAGGAGGAATATTGATTTATTGTGATGTGTTCGATCAATATTGTTGTCTTTGTGAGTTAATTCATGATATTCCGTGGAATTAGGGTCAGATTGTGATGGACTAGGAAGAATATCGTGAAATGCATTAAAATCGTTGATAATTTAGAGGGATTACTTCAAATATCTCACGTAATTTCAACTCTTGAACGAAATTCAAATCCTTTTACTGTGTATACATATCATTGCAGAATTTCATGGTGCATGAGGGATTAGATTGATGTTATTTCCGAATCAATATTCGCACATCTGTTAAACGAGCGTCATAATTCGGAACAGTGGAGTATCCGTGGATTATTCCTATTTTCATCCGTTCTAGCAATTTTCAGATGTAGTGCGTTTGTATTGAAGATCATTGTGAATCATCTGAATTGATGGTGCATCAACTCATGCAATTAACCTGGGCCGAAAGTGATGAGCAGTTTGGAAACCGCTAGCTATTCATTTGAAAATGTCTGATATTTTTTTGGTGGTTGGAGGAATTCTGAGATATGAAGATTGCAATAATGAAATGTCACGATGGGAAATTCATCAGAATCGTTTGGTTCATACTGAACCTCAATAACTTCCACAGCCTTCACTGTTGTTCATTCATCAGAAATTTTTGTGGATGTAACGAAAATTAAAAATCTCATTGAAACCAAAATGAATTATTTGATAAACATTTGAATGACAATCAATAACGATTGAAGTTCCACGTGAGAGTTGAGAGTAGGTCAAGACAAATTCTCGATCCCTAGTTGTCAACTAATTGATTTATCTAAGTTTATGTCATGTGTGATTTGAGTTAATTTCATTGTTGGAATCGAGACAAATCTGAGATTGGGCTGAAAGAGGTCGTCAATTATGATTGATCTATGTTTGGATTGAAGATCAATAATATTGGCAGATGAATGTATTTATTGTATCTTGATAAACTGTTCTCACTGTATAAACATGAGGGAAAAAGAAAAAGACAATTTCGACAGTGAATCGAGCCACACCATCCAAATGGTACGGTTTAAAAAATTGCCCGAGGGTTTTTTAGATTCATATCTCTGTAATGCACACTTTCGTGACGAAATCGGTATAGCGCTTGGTAGATGATGATGACGGCAGTGGTGGTTGGGTTGGTTATAAAAGTTGAAGCAGCATAGTACTTTAAAATGGTCTTTATATGTGTATGTTTACGTGTGGGAGGAATACGAGGGGATGAAAACGTTCGCTTGGATGTTTTTAGCACAGTTAGTATATTCAGTCGCTTATATAATCAATATACGAGAGTGAGAAGCAACGAGGAAATGTATAAGTGAACGAGAAAGATGCTTTTTAGGCAATAGTTGGGATAAAAAAAGTGAGATTGTTGGTAGCCAGTGAGAAATTTCCGCGAAAAAATGAAAAAAGATATTTATTGCAAGAGAGAAATGATGATGATGAAGTAGGGGAAGATGTCAAAGGTTCGTAGGTTTGAACGTGAATGACACATCATACTGAACATCAATTGACGAAATGTGTTCTCCTCAATAATATTTTTTGATTGATCTTCTTGGTTCTCATGACGATTTTGATTTCCGATTGTTTTCTCACTCATTTTCCATTACACAGTGATTAAAAAGCTCTTGGAATTGTTATAAACTTTCTGTGAATTATTTATTGTTGATCCACGATATCCTCAAAGTATTTGAGTTCAGAAGTGAAGTTTCAGCAAATTATCCTGTCTGTTAGCCTGCCAGTTCGTTCGTGTTTGAAATGTACAGGATTATTCTTCAAATGCGATGGGAAAAAGAATTTCTGATTTATTTATGTAATTTCTTATTTTTTATTAATTGAGACAAATGAAAAAATTAATTGCTTCAGAAAAGAAGAATTGAATTAACTGTTTAATAGAATTTTTCATGTACTGTCAATATCCACTGTGGAATTAGGTTTCATCTCAGATTTGTAGAGATAATTTTTATGACCCATATAGTACAACAGTCGAGTGCTTTAACAAGTACTATTCGTATATAGTTGGGATGATACGGTCGAGGGCCCTTGGAACGACAGACCAATTGAAGCATCATCCCTGTTGTACAATTCTCCATCCCATCATCATTACACAAATTAAAATATCATTTGACTAAAATACATTTTTCACTGACGAAAATTCGTTGCAGCACAGACAATGCTCAACTACACAAATCCGTTATTATACGTTTCATGTTTTGTGTGAAGTCATAAAAAGTTTATATAAATTTGATTGAGTTATTCATGTATGAAAGCAATGTGAAGAATGATAGATGGCATGACGAAAGTGATATATCGTTTTGTGATAAGATAGAAATATGATACGGAAAAATAATGTCATGTTGATATAGATTTTATTCGAGTGTAGCTATTTCACTGATGTTTTTTCGTCAGTGGAGCATAAGTGTATTTTTTTTTTTTTTTTCGTATATTCTTGCTTCGTTGAACATACGGAGTTCCAATAGCTCTCCGAATTGGCGAGAAACACAATCGGTCGGTGTGGAGAAATATAACATTGTCACAAGCATATTTGTTCGTTCAACAATCGTCCTTTTCATTTTGTTATCACGGTCACGTATTGTCATCATTAAATTCTTCTCGTGACTTGTTTCCTCCTTTAAAAATGCATCGCTGCAAGTATAACGTATATAAAAATATTGCAAGTTGTGTGATATTTAGTTTGGTGTATTTCTTTTCACTGACAATTTGATTGAGTGTGAAATTGTCAAGGAATTACCATTATATGAATTTTATTTTTCAGTTTTTTCTTTATCTATAATTGTTCGAAAATTCTTGGAAATGAAGATATTTTCTGAGATTATTATCACAGTAGATATCAATTGCCTCTAATTATGACTGAATCATATCTTCATTTCATGATATCATTGCCTGAGATAGTGAAAATTGTAATTGACTCTCCAGAAATACATTTCACAATTTCGTCTCCAAAAATAATTACAATTCATGTGTCAATGACATCATTTCGATTTTTTTGTTACAATTCACATCGTAGTTGAGAATCCCTGAAAACTCACATGCATAAGTCAAATCCCCTAATCTCGATGAAAATATTGATCTCTGTGTGTAACACAATAATAAATTATGAATTATTCCTGTCTAAATATTGCCACGATTGTCTAAAAAAAATAATCTCACGAATTGTAACCCTTTCTTCTATCTACTCTCAAAAATATCCGAGAAATATGAAGGGAGAAATAATTTCACGAAATAATTCCCGAACTGAATGAACATTCACTGCATTAACCAGTTATGAAGTCAAGATACGAGGCGAGAAAATTTGATGACGGGAAATGAAGGGTTACATAGAATATTGCGAGCACAGACAGCAGAGAGTTGCCAACTATACATATATATATATATAAATACATTTCAAAGCGAACTAAGTGACAAGTTGAGGGATTGCCATATGATTCTATTGTACAACCGTCGACGCATTTGAAAGGGTATTTCTATCGTACTCCACTTCATGCTCTACCATTTTGCGAGATTTCAAATCAGCCAAAGACAAAATATATCGCTCTATCGAATTGTATTTTATGGTTGAACGCAGTCAAGATATATTTAGCGAGCGAGAGATTTGGGGTTTGTGTTGAATTGTTATAGATATATATTGAATCGATCGGAACAGCCTTGCGAATTCGATTACGAGCCTGAAGTCTTTTAGGGAATGAGAAACTTGCGCGATTGGCGCAATACGCGAGGCAACTCCACTTTGTTTTCTCTCTCTCAATATTATTCTCTTCCGTTTGTGAGTGCCCTCAACGACCAAATGGCAAGAGTGGTCAAATTGACTACGAGACTGAAACAATGACGAGTGCTGGTGAATGTTTGGTCGTTCATGGATGTATATAGAGAAGAGATCGGGAGAGGAGCCAGAGGATTAATGGTAATATCGAACCCTTTTGCCAAAATGTCAGATGCGGAAGAGCTTTTGCAATATACTTTATGTATGGTAAAGTAGTTTGCGAGAGCTACTCTGTCAAATGAATTGTTCACAATCCTGTCTCTATTTTCAATATCCTTCTAATAAAACACGTTTTATCTGTTGTATTGTGTCGTATTTTTCACACTGTTAATTGATTGTGAATTGTGTATCGTTGGCATCTAGGTCAATTTCTACTCAGGAAATTTAGAGGTGGAATAGTCAACAGCGAGTAATTTCATTGTAATGGAATTGTGACGTATTGTCATTGCGAGGTGATATTTTTTCTGCAGTTGTTTTTTCTTTATTTCACACTGAGGATGCAAACGAGAATTAGTTGTTCTTTATTGTTTATTACTGGTGCACTGTGTATGTTATGATCTTTCTGCAGTGATTGCACTGATT
Organism: Meteorus sp. PSUC_FEM 10030008; assembly: GCA_018881525.1. Lineage (NCBI taxonomy): Eukaryota > Metazoa > Arthropoda > Insecta > Hymenoptera > Braconidae > Meteorus > Meteorus sp. PSUC_FEM 10030008. Next base: position 6,820 of record JABMBR010001004.1, read on the forward strand.
TCAAGGTGCTGTAACAATATCGATTATTACGACTATTCAACAGAAATTTTTGTGAATTTATTTTTCAACGGGGTAAATTTCACTCCAGAAATGAGAACAAATTTTCCATTTCATATTTCCTCTTGTCAATTTTAATTATTTCCTCCATTTACCTCATTGAAACTTTTCTTTCTGTTTTAATCGAACCATTCAGAAATTTTTCCTAAGCAAAAATGACGTTCGGGCAAAATTGAAAGCGAATGGTAAAAATACGGAAAAACGATCGAACTATTCGTACCATATGTTCATTTATATATATACAGACATCATGTATAGCACATGAACTATATCCTCCCCTTTGCTCAACGAGAAATTAAAATTTACGTTCTTCGGAGTATGTCGGTGTCCCACCAGTGTGTGTTCTCCGAACTTGTGAAAAATGAGTCTGGCTCCCATCGCACGCACGCGGCCTTGTCGAAACTTTTCTTTCGCCCTTCTCGCGCGCGATGTCCCGTCAGCCTTCGTAATTCCCAAATTTATACTTGCCTTTACTTTCCGCTCAGTTATATATATCTACATCGATAAAATACTCTACGATATATACATATATATTCATCATTGACGCGTAAATTAATAGCTACATTGAAAATAGATTAAACAAAAACTTTAGCTCCGTAAGTACTTGGATATCGATTTCAAAAATATCAAACTCTTAATTGAGTTGAAGGGAAAGATTATTCTCAATTATCAACCACACTTTTGTACATCCGTGCGATAATTATGTACAACGTTATTTAATAATATTTTCAACCAATTCATTTTTTTTCGAGTTCAAATAATCAATTCCACGATTAAAATACTAAAATGATCTTTGCTCTTGTTTTTTTTTTTTTTCTAAAAAAAAAATATTCAGAAATCTTTTTCCTAATTAATGTGTCGATAATTTTTATATCAGAATTTTACTTTGTATATTTAATTGTTTTTCGTCCTTCTTAAATGGGTTTATTCCATTTCCAACCCCATATGCATCCATTCACTTTGGATATGTGTGTGTATATATGCGTGGAAGTAGGCAAGAGAGAAAATTTATGAGGCTCGTTATTAAATAACCCATCGTGTCGTCTGCACGGATGTACGCCTCATGTAATATATACAGACACATCCACGTATACATCATGTACTATAAGACGTATCTATACGTAATGAGATTTCGTTATGCGCGTATAAAATTTTTATGGTGGAGCATGTTAAGTTATGCATGTATACAAAGACAAGAGTATGCATATGCGTTATTATCAATGCTGGTACTCTAATAATTTTCGATGTTTCGAGCACCGGCCTAGTCACAATGGGATTCACGTTGCCTTTTTCTTCTGGATCATTCATAAATCTTTATATTCGTTGTCGAACGGAGTATTTGATGTAAAGGTAAATAGGATGGGAATTCGTTGAGGAAAGTGAGGGTGAGGGAATAGAAGGGGTTGCTCGGGGGTAATTCCATTTACGATATGTATTTGAATATTTTATCAACACATGTTCTACTTTTGTAGTAGAAAAATTATGATGATGAATAATAATGGGAATATTCAGGAGCTGCACAACATTTTCAAGAAATACAAATTGTCACAACTATTTTTAATAATAATGGGTGGAATATTCTTTGTTTGGTGTTTTGATTTTATTTAATATGACTTGTTAAATTCATGGATGTGAAAAAAAATTTTTTTTTTCTCCACATTTTTGTCTGACAAACTGCCAGGCATGAAGGATAATGAATTGAGACTCAGAAGTTTTATTATTTCATCGAGAGAATTATGGCGAAATTTTATTTGATAATTTTGAAGATTGGGAAAGTTATGAGATTGTAGGAAACTGTTTCTTCCTTGAGAGAAATGTCGCACCTATTCGACGCTTTCATCCTTTCCACAATTTGATGTTTCACAGTTCCTTACACGAATGGCTTTCTGGGAAAACTGTCGAATTCATTGAAAGGATATTTTCACAGTTCGAGGGTGACAAATCCTTTTTTATTTGAGTATCAAATATTCCAGTGTCATTATTGACGTCAGAATGGAGATAAAAATTATTTTTCTGAAATGAGGTTTTGCTTACCACTCCTTCTTCAATTGGAATCATCTCGTGTGGAATTGATTGGAAATTCTCATTCATTCACTATCATTAATCTAATATTCTATTTCTAGCAGTTACCACAATTGCACTTTCATCCACATCAGCAGTGTTGAATTATCGGTTGAGAATTTACTCCACCATGACCGTAACTAGTATTGGTGTCACTCAACACTACAATTCGGGAAACCATTATTGACACACATTAGCCCCATTTCCAGCTAATTAAATGGAGATCAAACACAAATTATTCGCTCAATCCTAAGCGCGCAAAATTTGATATATCGAATGAATAAAATCTTCACACATGTTCTTGGTGAATGCACAACAAATCTCTGATGAATTTCATACTATTGACTGCAATATAATCGTGAATCACTGATAAGAGCAGATTTTCGAATTCACCAGGTTTCACATTCATCAAGTAAATCCATACTGAATATCATCCGAACTGTCAATCAGAATCAGCTTTTAACCAAAAAATATCTCTCATGATCAATGAACAATTTTTATCGTAAAAGAAAAAAAATGGACATGAAACAATGAAATATTTCACGTGCAGTTTTATTTCCGAATGAAAAAATGGAATCCTGATTGACATTACATAACAGAGCAGAAAAATTTGTATAAAAGGCATCTCACATCATCAACTTTTCTGCGCAGTCATTCTTGTATTGTGTGTGTTGGAACAATTGAAACATCATTGATGTCTATGTATCTATTGCATTGATGTGTCCGTACTTGATCTTGTATACATGTGATCATGTGTTTTGTGTGTGAATCTGGCAAACCACCCTTCAGTCTGTGTATACAACGATATTGTCCTCACTGTACTTTTGATGTATATGCATTAACGCAATTGGCCGTGTGTAGTTTATATACACGAGAATCGACCTCGGTTCGAAACGTAGTTCTATTTCCATATATCATGCATTTGTTGAAAGGGTAAATATGTGTGAACGCATATACCTATGAATTTACTCGTGATTTTTAAAATGCATGGTGTATATTTATATCCAGTCAGAAGGTTACAACATGTCATGTAGTCAAATGCATGAAATTTTCAATAATTTCGTTTTGTACAGACAAAATTGGTATTTTCACTTCAAACTTGTTCCATGGTCTGATTCAACTTTTATCGTGATCTTCTCTGTCATGACCAAATTTTTATCTTGAATAATGTCAAATGTGTTGGACTAAATGAACTATGAGAATGTTATTTGAATTTGGTCAGTTTCTATCTTCATGAGTTTGTTTTTTGTACGATTTAGTACGTTTCTATCGCCAGAAAAGCCATAGATAGATAAAACTCAGTAGGGGATGAAAATATAACTTCATATTCATCAAATAATTGTAAAAATTGTGAGACTTTGATATAGGTCGAGTGGGGATTATAAGGGTACTATTCCGCTGATACAGATTATAACAATAAAATGCTGCGAATGTAGAGAGAAATACATCTCATTAGCTCTGGAAGACACATTTTTTGCTGAGTAAAATGAACTCAACACAGTTGTTGGTAAATATTTTTCTCGTGTTTTTTGTAATCGGATGATCTCATTGACACTAAGAAAAACACACAAAGCACTCATTCATACACAAAAGTGCGATAAAAAGTATGAAACCGGTTCTATCATTTTTATGCTCTTTCATATCAAACGAAAATGTACACCCGATACTCTACACTCTAACGAAAAAAGATTGGGAAATTTCCAGTAACTTTTTCATTCTCTCCGAATAACTCTTGATAAAACAATAAAATCTTGAAATGTGTTGACTTCTATTTATAAAAATTCAGTTTTGTGATTGAATTTTATTTTTATGGATTTAAAAGATGGATTGTGGCGAACTAAATAAAGTTTTATGACGGTGACACCTATGCATAAATATTTAATAGACGGGAGATAGGATACCTATGAGAGAGGTGGAAGAAGAGAAAGAGAATTTATCACGTTGGTGAAATGATGAGTACTAACGTGCGTTTATCTATTACAAGGATATGAAAAGTTGAAGAGTATCATGGATGTGTGGCGTCAAAGAAACGAGGAAAGTGATCTCCAACGAAATCTCCAGCGAGGCATTAAAGGTTTTCGGGGCGTATACGAGCCCCGGAGGTGCAATTTGTTGGTGCAGCTCACGTCTCGTTGTGCATACCATAGAAGAGTGAGAAAGATATTGCGCCACTGTCTGAACGTTAACCCGGAGATATTTCCGGACATTATATATATGTAGAATGACGAATTTGATGGTAGTTTTAGGAGTGTAGGTAAGAGGTGGAGTACCAAAGACTGGAATGAACCTCTGTCGTATTGTGTATATAGTTTGGGAGACAAATTGCAACAGCAAATACGGATCTTTCCTCATGGACCAGTTTATGCTGAGCTTTTATTGGGTCGAGGAGAGAATGAAGTCTGACGAAATACTCCGAAGCCATTCTTCCGATGCGGTGTCGTGTATACAGTACAGAGAAGCAGTGGCAGTGGTAGTAGTAGTGGATCAAATCGAATCCAATAACCCCAGTGAGATTACAACTTCGATCGTTCGATAAAGAATAGGAATCCGCACCAGTGAAAAACGAAGATATAACTAGAAGAAAAAAAATTGGGAATGAATGAATAAATAGATGAAATAAAATGAAATAAGGCAACACGATACTTCGTGAATGTCGGTCAATCCCATCTAATTTATCTCTATAATTTCCCTTTTTTTTCTGCTTTTCGTGTGTTTAGAATTTCCACTATCGGAGAAGTATGTCATGAATCGCTCTATTTGTATTCCGAATTAGCTTTTATTGTTGATCCTGAAAAGAATTAAATCTAATTGTTAAACTGTGACCGATTTTTATGTGACATTGTTGTTTTGACTGTTCTCATTTCGATATTATGTCAGTGCATTTCTTTGTATCACAGTTTGAATAGTCACGATAGAGGTTTCAGTTCAATGTTGATTAGTTGAAAAATGACACATTCAATAGAAATTTTATCCCATCGAAAATTTATTGATGGGAAATATTGATGCAGAATTTTGAGTCTCTAGTGTCGTATTATATTTGAGAGAAAATCATTTGGTATCGCCTGAAAATCTATTTTTGAACTGTCTGTTGGAGATCGATAGTAAATCACGAGATTTGCCATTTAGATGAAAGTTATGATTTTCCTTTACATTTGACAATACTTCAGAATTAATTCCGAGAAATATTTATTAGGATATAATACGCGTGATGAATTCTAGCAATATAATTTCTTGATGCGAAAATTGTCCATTGTCGAATTGTTCTCTGAATAGAATCAATATAACAAAGTATAACTTGGAAAATTTTATAGCCAAAGTTTGTTTGATTCTCGTGATTTCTTCAACGCCATTGGTGTATGTACTCATGTATATTACTATATACAGTGGCTGTTGGGCTCCCTTTTGCCCAATGAGACCCACGAGGTTCGACAGCAAATCGAGTGGAATGATATTTCAGAACAATTTCTTTACCCAGTCGACAATCGCTGCACGAAACAAAAAAAATACAGAGAAAGTATTTTATTCAGTTTTTCTTCCATTTTTCTCGTTGTCTCTCATTTTTATTATCATTTCGATGCACATCTGGTGTTTCATTTTTTTTTTATTTTCCCTTTTATTCGTTCATTCAATATATACTTGAACAGATCGAGTGGTAACAATCAACGCTGTTGACAGCCAATGGAATACAATCGTTTATTCCGATAAATAGTTCCCACAATTTTCCAAGTATTGTTAAGTGATTATTATAACATCCTTATCTGAAAATAATTTCCATTCGTTGAATTTTTCAATGAGAAAAATATCACGAATAATTCTGCCCATTTTGAAATTATTTGTCAAGTGTTATACAACAAAACGTGTCCGAACGTGCATTGTTGATAGATTTTTCATAAAAACTTCGTTTAGAGTTTGAAATTTATCATGTGAAAAATATTTTGATAATTTCCAAGTGGATGAATTTTTTAGTACTTACTGACTAGAGTGAGATAGGGAATACTGTGAGGTTGATAGTGAGGTGGACTGCATGCCTCTTCAGGTCTTGTCACGATGCTTCCCGTCAGCACTTCCATAACATGACCGTCCCTCTTGTAGAACGTCATACACATAAAGCCACTTCGACTGAAAAACATAACATAACATGTAAAATGTTATAAAGTAAGTTCCAGGAGTGTGGTGGATTGTTTCAGGTAGTCCTATCACGCAAAACCATATTTTTCGAACGGCTGAGGAAGGTCTTGAAGATTTAGTGAAATAAAGGAGAGGAAGGAAAATATATTTTCCAGTAATCCTGTCATATTTTATGTGCGATGACTTGAAACTTTCGAATTTAGATGAATTCACTCCAACTGTTTTTTGGAAAAATCTGTCACTATTAATCAACATATGAACTATAAATATATTGAAAACTTCAGAACGTCTATCCGTTGATATTTGAATTAGATGCTCGAGTCAATTCGATAGACATGAAAAAGTTCGTTATCCCATTATTACTGCAGCTATTTTTGAATTTATGAAGATTGAATTTTCCAAGATCACTTATTTATTCAGTAATGTTGTCAAGAAGAGAGGATATCATAACTGACATTTCTATGTTTTCAATTTGCGGGAAATAATAGTTGTTTGCTTAATATTTTAATGGTTTTTTTTTTGAAATAGTTTCTGGAAGAAAATTTAGACAATAGCATATCATACGACAGAATAATTCTTTACACTTGACAGACAGAAAAAATAGGAAGAGAGAACTCGAGATCTCAACCTGGAAGACACATTCAATCCAATTTACCTACAGAAATCGATAACCTAATTTTTTTTTTATTTGTCTTTTTCTTATTGAAGACACTTCGACAATAAGATATGGATAACGTCTGTTGAGGTAAGAGTAATAGGATTACCTCTAATTATAATGAAATAATTTATCGAACGAAATAAAATTGACAAATACCATCCAACTGTAAAGTGTGTCACCAACATTATCACCGTTTGCATTGGATTTGATTGCTTGATGCTATTGCATAATATTTTTATGTCCTGTTCCTCATCACCACCAATATAATCCGCATTATTTTGTACACCACCACCAACGCCTCCATCACTACCACCGTTGAACCATGTGTTACTCGTGTTTGATCTCGTAACATGCAGGCTTGCATTACGCGAATGAAATGTGTACGACCTTGTTAGATCGAGTGTGTGCCATGTGAGGCCTCCACTTCCATATCCGGTGAGCCAATCAGGGAATCGACATTTCCCTGGTGACGATACTGAAACATGTGAAAATTGGAAATCTGTATTCAATCAAGAACAAGTTATAAATCATTAATCATCAAACTTTTGAATTCATACAACTGTTTTCCAACGAGAAATGAATGAAAAACGATGAAAATAATCTGCAATTGTGTTTTCACTGGAGCTTCCAACGAAGAGTGATAAAAAAATGTATTGCACAACTTGTTGTAAACAGAATCGAGGCGAAATGGATAATACAGAGACGTGCCATTCAATTGAATTGCAATTTTCTGATTTGGGAACTTAGAAACTTCTAAAAAATGGAAACTTGTCCAGTGTTCCATCCAAGATGAGTTTAACAATGGTTTTCGAACCTATCTGAGCGATCAGTGAAAAACAACACAGATACGAGATCATACACCCGATACTTATGTGTTACAAAAGAACATATTCATTCGTTTCCCCTTCTTGTTTCTGTCTTTTGCGTTCTCAATTTATCATCTAGATGAATTGAAAGTTTATGGTCGATCTTTAGTTTTGTCGAGATGCGTCGCGTGCACAACGCCCATGAACGCTTATCTCATCAGTGTGTGGCTCTTTGCGCGCTGAGGCGAGATACCGAAAGTCGTATCTATGTATATACACATTGACTTGAGAGAGTGTAAGCTCCTCTTCTCCCACGTTCTTCTTCGCGCGTTCTCCACCCCATCTTGCCTGCTTCCCCCTCGTCCTGTTCTTCTTATTCTTCTCCACGATATCATACCACCGCTACGATTCTTCAACGAACGATAAAGTCACACCGTCTCGCGCCCATCTCGAAGGAAAACCCACCATGGAAACCGATAAAAATCTCCTTGGAAAAGACCACGCGAGGAATTTGCTGCTAAAGAAAATCGCTTTCGCACTTTTTCGCCACCTCCGTCCTATTCTTGTTCACCAGTAGAATTTTCTTCGTTTTTCTTCTCTCTTTCCTTCACAAGCATCTTTTTTTCTTACATTTCTTTGCTCTTCCAAGGAAATGTCACGTTTTATGGAGCACTATAACCCCAAACCTATTATCGTCGCATATAATGGAGAAATATATTGGTATTGATAAACTGACCCATCTCATGCATTTTATTGGTTACTCGACACATCAACACTTTATTTCCTATCAAGCTGGCTGCTTCTTATGTTCCGGATCGGAAGGATCGATTTTTCCTGGTTTATTTTCACATGAATAGGGTTGGCTTTCTTGGCATCACTATTACAGTGCAACTATAGTGATAGGTTGCTATCACATTGACTTTGATATCGATTAACTTTCGCTACAGCAATCTTCAATTTTTTTCACCAATGTTCAGTCTTTAATATTTGATCAGTAACATCAACTAATTCGCTTGAAGTTATGTCGAGTACCAAAATCTTCCGAGTAATATGACAAATTGAATCATCCAATGTTTTTTCCTGTCATGCAGGAACACCCTTTCTTAGAAATTCTCTTTTTTTTTTCACACATAGCCTATTGTTTGAGCAATAAGTCAAAAAGCAGAACTGCTTGTGGGAACACTTGACGATAAAACTATTACAAATTTGGTTTTTTTTGGGTCCAACATACCTTTAGTCAAGGTCATAGTACGTGATCCCTCCATGGGACTGAATAGACCATTGCAAGTAGCATCACCACTTTGTGCCACTCGATAAACTTCCGGTGTACCATCGGGAATCGTTACACCACCAAGAAGTGGCATCTCATGGTCAATTGTTGCCATACCTAGCGCAGCTCTATTCAAACCACCAACTGTCTGACCTGCTCTCTCATATACAAAACATCGATAACGCTCCTCGTTGCTTGATGCGTGCCCATGGTGTAATCGACCCACGAGATACCGACTGCTGCCTTCCTTCCACAATGCCAAGCACTCGAGCTCCTCCACTGTAATGTAGACACAAAGAAAACTCATCAACATCGTAGAATAATTTCGAACTCAACATGGAAATACAACAAATCAATCAAATTCTTTCATTGAGTTATGTGGTGGATCGTTGTGCAGTTTGCGAATATTTTGCAGATGAAAATTCTTTGTTGGTCAATAAGAATTCACCAGGTTACGATGAGATTAATAGATACATGTTCGCTGGAGATGGAATTGAACAGTTCCATTTCATTCACAATGGACCGAGTCATTTTTTGACAAGGAGTCATTTCTCATCACATTCCATGTACCAAATATTTTTGAAGACCAGACGAATAAGATAAACAATTCAGCGATAAACATATCAACAGGTCATTACAAGAATTGTGCAACGATGATCCCTTCATGATGTTTCTCATCGTACAGAGAAAGCAAATCGATCACTGAAGTTGCCTGACACCTACATCATCTCAAATACGTGAATAGAACGTTCTATAAAAATACAAATTTGTACCATTTCAGTTCATTTCTCTATTTTTCACTATCTCAGAGGAGATATTTCCGGTTGAACAAGGAAATTTATTCGCATCCAACATTCTTCATCAAATGCATGAGAAAATATTTACTTGACTGAAAACTAGAGGAACATACACTGTATAAAACCAATACATAAAATAATCCGATGAAATGGAACGTGTGACGATTCTTCTCATCATAAAACGCAACTGAGTAACAAAATGTATCTACATCACTGCACGAATTGGCTTCGTTTCCTCTTCTTTCCACCCAAGCGATAATTATCGTTCCAAAAAGTCAAAAGCTCATCGAACCGATTGACCATATCTCTTTCTCTACATCTCCAACTTGTTCTCACCCCTTTTCGGCTCCACCATGACTTGTGTAGTGTGTGACACGAGCGACTCTTGGCGTCGACCAACGATTTTCAACATGCTCTTATCTAAATCACATCTCGTCGTGCTGTGGGTATGAGAGAAATCGAGATGGAACAAAGATACACGAGATGTTTCATGCTTTTCTTCTTCACCCCTACACATTTCCCCTCTTTTTTTTCACATCCACTGACTTGGACAGCCATTCGTACAGAAGGAAAAAAATGAATAAAAAAAATAAAATGACGAGAAAAAAAAAATAAAACGAAACATTTCACTTCGACTAGATGACGTGTTTTTTTTCAATTCGATTCGCCGTTCACTCACTGTCATATGTAAGTCATGATTAATGTATATTTCTCACCATTGGAAAACGTTGATTTATTTTATTAACGTCGTCAAAACACATGTATACATATATACATGTACATAGTCAAACACGTCAACTTGTGCGTACATCACAGTTCGAATGTTCCATTTGTTTTTGGCCCCTATGCACGTATTATGTAGAGTTCGACAAAAGTTTGAAGTTTCGGTACATAAACGTACATATATACATGTGAAGATTTAAGCGCACATGCATATACACAAAACGCATATCTGTATAGGTAGACAGTGAAGAGGAGGATATATAATGTCGTCACATGCGACACTGTCCCTGTATAACATCGATCTTGAAAATCGAATTCTACATCAATCCCACTCATGGAATATTCTGCACACATAGAATGTTCTCCTAAAAACTTTCATTCTTACACCTATACACCAGATGTGTATGTAGACATGACTGGTTTGAAATGACGTTCAAGTTAAATATCTTCGTTTGAGGAATATTTTGTACGACACATTGGTGAATAAACATTTCATTTGAGAGGATGAAGTTTGTGTCTTGGTTGTGTTGTGGTCGTTGATAGACAACAGCGCAAGCGTCATAGCATCGTCGTCACGATATATTTGTATACATTTATATATAGATGTGTACATACTTTGTCGTTATATGTTATCTTGACGTTAAAATATCGTTCTAACGTCGTCACACAGATAGACAACGTACTTTGTGATGGTGCACGGTCGATTAATGCTTTCGAATGTTGATGACAGCGACAACTAGGACACTGTCTATGCTTAATTTTGTTGATTTTATGTTTCATGATTTTTTCATGTTCATTTTCGTAACTAATTTTCTTGGTGATGTTGAGAATAGAGGGTGGAAATGGATGAGAGAATTAATATTGCGATGTTGAAATGTTTACTCACCTGCACTCTCGGACGCTGGCACATCGGGACATGCCTGATACTTGAAGAGTAGTCTGCTGTCATCAGTGCATGTATCGACGTTACTGAGTGGACTTGAACACGTTCCGTGATCACGATTGTATGTGAATGTCATTGGACCACGGAATGGACAAGGCACGGCCGTTGCTTCTTCACGAAACATTGAGTAGAGTAATGCATCACCGGTTATAAATGAGCACAGTGATGCAAGGCTGTTTCTGTTGTGACAGTATGCTGTGAACACATTTCAAGAAAATTTTATTTATATTTTATATGATGTGAGATTAAAATGCAATGAGAAAAAAAAGACTGGCGGTTGCTGTGACTTTGATAAATTGATGAAGACTGTGGGGCAGTATTGGACGAGAGTGAGGCTCATCGCAATGTGAAGGACAATCGGATTGTTCTTGAGTCACTCTCAAATGTCTGATACTTGGCTGATGGTTACCATAGTGTCATGTTCTACTTCTATCGTAGTTTATATATTCAGTGTAGTTTTTCATGAAATGTACTATCTACCAACTGTCACTCTATCTTACTGCAATGACATTCACATTGGTGAATCTATTTTTCATACCATGATCCATATCTTTCGTTTTCTACTTCGCTACACTGTATATGCATGACAATATATTTTTGAACTTTTATCCTCGAGTTATATAGAACTTCATCACAATGGTGATACTTCGAGTATTACTTTTTTATCATTCTTCATTTTCTATATCATAACTTTTGCAAAAACTCGAGTATTCTCATCGCAAGTGATGACAATTTGATGTTTTTAAGTAATTAAAGTCGGTAGGAATGGGAATGGTATTCTGTCGTCACTATTGAATATTCAAAAGATTGTTCTGAAGGTGGGAAGAGTGAAAAGGAATCGTTTTTGATTGATGTGGATGATATTGTTAGTGTTTCAGTTGAAATATGAATGTTCGTGCTATTTGAGATGCTCAGATGTCATTAACGACAATTCAAAGAATGATCTTCTGGCTTGGGGAGAAGTTATTGCGGGAATGAAAGTGTTATATTGATGGAAAAACACTCGGCATATCCGAGATATTGGAAGAATTATGAATGAAGTAATTTTCTGATGTAATAATTTGGAAAATCTTGATGAATAATGAGAGACGATAGGGATCACATGTTCTTTCATACCATTCCGATTTTATTACAAGTCTCGAGTAAAGTTCAAATTATTCCAAGAGTGGGTCAGTAGAATAGTTTGATAAGCGATGATTTATTTTTAATTCACATTTAACAGCAAACTGCGAACTTTGACTTTTCTCTTGCAGTAATGAAATATCGATCCCCACATGAATAGTTTTCAATATTAATAAATGTAGAAGACTATGCGAGATTTATTTGAGGTGAAACGTTGGATGATAAAAGTTGTTTGTTTGTCATGTGAAGAGCAAGAAATTTTGAAAACCAGAGACACTCTGATATTTTCAACAATGTCTAAATTTACTACATCAAAATTTTCTCAAGGACGTTTTCGTATCTATTTGACATATGAAATTAATTTTGATTGCTTCTGTCTCGACTTGAACAACTTTTCCAATTCGGGTTACTCTCATAAAATATTCAATGCGTATGATCTCAAGCATATCAATTTTTATTTTATCGCATATGTCATTGAAAAGTTTCACACTCATTTATCCAAAAATTCATCATCCCCTATTTAATCTTTCCACTCGTCATTTTTTTTTCTCAAATAAGTTCACCAGACTCTTCCAAACTGATAAAATCCAATGGATATAAAAATTCTGAAATTCATATAATCAACACAATTTCCCTAAAACAACAAAATCAAACACATGAATGTCTCGTCGTATTTACTCATCTCAATTTTTACTCCGACTAATTAGGTCACATTTCTACATTACAAGCCATCATGTTCTCAATCAAAATCATCAAGACAATGGAATAATAATGTACGCTCTGCATACAGTAGGAAATGAAATCGAGACAGATTTTTCCAAGGTAGGATGGATTTAATTGTCTTTGCTGCATTGCGACACAAACCCACAGTAGAGAAGATCCTTCCGTAAACCAATGTTTCATGTTGACAATATCAGCGTGCACATTCTCCATCCTTCTTTCTCTTGCTCGTTGCTTCAGTGTCAACGTCGACATTACGCGCGACGGAGTTTACCTCGGAAATGTATATATGTACGTCGTTAAGTTCAACCAGAATAATTCTCAAGCGTAACGCGCCCACGCTACATCTTTCAACCTTCGTACAATAACATAATATTATATCTATATAGATATGAATAAAAATATATTATTCTCTCACAGAATGCACCAACAAATCCATCGATTTAATATCACCCGTGATATTATATGGCCTTTAAACTTTTATTCTACAAATATCAAACTTACTCTCTTTGTATTGCAAGACGTTCGCATGTTTCTCGTGAATGACGACACAGCGGTGACAAGACTTTCTGTAAATACAAACGTAGATTTTAGTATTTTCCACTGAATTTTTTTTTCTTCTATCTCAAAATAGAAATGTAAAGAATGAATGAGTGTATAAAAAATTTTCTTCTTCATTTCTATTTATAGTCACGAATTGATGAGGTGTACATAAAAATGTTTGAGAATGTATAGACAAAGTTCATTTCACTCGTTGAATATATTCTCTCAGTGTGATACCTTGCTTACACTGAGAGAATAGAAGTGAACGAGGCTTTAAATTTTTGTGGTGAATGAGAAAACTGTGAATAAAAGGAAAAGAGATGGAGGGATAGTCATCTCGTGTACTCTGAAGTAGGATGATACGGATAAAGAAAGAGAAGAAAGAGCGAGCAGTATACACATTTGCACACGGTCCACTGTTGGCTCAATTCCTGTTTTTAATCAGTACGTCTGTGGCGGATCAGCTCGTTGAGTTTCACTACTATTTTCTTGTCTGTCAATTTAGCTTTAGCATATAGTGAACAATCAATCTCGATATAGAGGTCGTTGCACTCCGATATTCAATACTTTACTTGCATGTCGTGCGTTTCTCTCTTTTCATTCATTATCCATTTCATGTTTATTTTTATTCGTTCTTTTATTTTACTTACTCATCGACAACGAGGAATTTATCTCCTTCATTATGAAGACAGCTGCCTTTACTTGAAAGAATATTCTTCGATATGAGAATTGGTTGTCTTACTCCACTTTGGAACCACGTTCCTTCCCAATGCGATGGAAATGCACAGTCTGGAAATATAAAAAACGAAAATGGTGAATAGCTGTATGAAAATTCGAGAGCTGCTGATAGGAGAAAATCGTTAATTTTATTGATACGAATTTGGTGTTGGAGAATTCCAGGGGGAGATCAGTTGTGGAATGGAAATTTTTTTCGCAGTTGGGAAATTGTCATTTTTCGAAAATGAAATACATTCTGGAACCATTAGAGTGGAATTCTCATGTAGAAAATGACATCAATTGAAAATATCTGTAATATAATCGGCTTTTTCAGATTGAATATTTCAATCCATTTTCAAAAAATTGTTCGTCATGTACTGGTCGAAATTGTTGAAGGATTGTAAATGAAACACAGATTTTATGTGCTATGCGTGAACTGTGAAAGATAATACGGAAACCAAAATGAATGAAAATTCGGGGTGGAAAAAATAATTCCCCACTTGATATTTTTGAATTGAATGAAATTTGATGAAGCATGTTCACCTATGGAAAATACGGACGCACATGTAAAGGCCATGAAATTCACTGTGCAAACAGAAATGAAGGGTAATTTATATGTACATTTTTGGATAATCCAGTTGGATACTTGGACGTGGAAAGATTAAAGGCATAGTCCGGGATGAAAAAAATATAAATCAACCAGCGGTTGTGAGATAAAGATAGGCCATGAATTCAACGAGAAGCAGAACGCGTTATTTAGGTATACCCTGCCGGCTATAAATTCACCGGACGTCGATATCGATACTGCAAAGGCACACATTTATATCCTTTGCCAACGATTTTATTTCAATGTTTCGCTTTTTATTTATATGTTCCCATTTTTTTTCCTATTTTACTATTCAACCACTCACTTTCACGAAAGTGATATAGCCCATATAAACGAATCTTTTAATCGACGAGCTCAGCTTACAGTTTATACGTGAGTCATTAAACTTAAATTTTTTACCCTGCCTTTTTAGTAAATGTAAAATAGTTTACACTGGAAGTAAAATCAGTGGCTTTGATGAAACATTGCGAGAGAGATGGTAAAATAATAATTACAAATTTTAATGAGACTGTGTGAGCGACACTTTCAATCTTTTCTCGCATTTCATGCTTCCACATATCAAAACAGGTAAATTTGTAAATCGGATTCATCATCACTATGATTAGAATAATTCATAGAACTAAAATTGGTTTTTTTTGGGTGATCCCCAATTTCGAAAATTTCTTCACTGTCGAATTATTTTTGAATTTATATTCCCTCGTAGTCACTAAAACTGGAATTTCGGTGACCTTTGTCATTTTGGATATAAATTCGATTACCACATTTTATCATCCAATTCCAACTGATAGAAAATTCAGAGATTTCTGTTTTTAGCAAGATTGTACATTTCACTCCTGTCACTTTCTGTGAATTCCACCATCCAGACAATTATCATCTACTAGAATACATCAAGAGTGCTATAACAGTTGTTCATTAAACATCAAACGTAACTCCATGTCAGACATATTCAATAGCATGTGAAGCTGAATAATGACACGACTTTTTGGATGTAATGCAATTATAATTGTGAGATGTTGATGATTTAGTCACGAGAAGAACTCAAGTGCTAATTTATAGAGTTAACTAGATGTTATTGAGAAAGAGCACTTCAATATTTTCTCTACAACCTTCTCAACCAGAATGTAAAACCAATTGTAATATTCCTAATTTCAAACCTTCAGCTCCATTTCTTATACAATTGGGTATTTTCGTTCCTTCATTATCCCATTCTAATTCTGCAGTCATTCTCCACATGGATTTCACATTCTGATGTTATCCAACAATTACGATCAGACAATTTGCGCATATTTGCTGATTTATTGCTCGTACATTACCAATCGCAAACTAGTCCGGGTTCAATGACTGGTGAAATCGTACTTATCAACATTAAAATCACAACGGTCACGTTGCAATTAATCAAAATCCTCACTGAAATTACCAAGTCCTGATAATCCAGTACGTCATGCATGAAAAAAAAACTGTTCTACATCCCAGACTAACTCGTTTGAATAATCTCTCATCAATTAATCCAACCCAGTTTATAAATCCCAATTTGAACTATCCCAAATAATTCAACACTTCCAACGTTTGCACAATTTATGTAACAATAGCATACGAATATGTAAGTGTGTTTAATAGAATAACAAAGTATGATAGAAAATTTGGAGAGTGTGAATATGATATTCAAGTGGTGTGATAGGACAACGGTTAGGTGGAACGGGAATGGACACGTGACGATAAGCGAACGCAGGAATGGCGTATTAGCAATTACTTATGGTGCCACGGGCAAAATCAATACGAACGTGTGGTTCCGGCGGTGTGCATTGAGCATTGATAAAAGGTGTAGTGTACGTGCGCCGCAGCATCGATATATGTTTACGGCTATGGTGAAACCCCGTGGTACACTTCAATTCCTCCATACACTATATTTACATATACGAATATAATATATTTATATATCTATATGTTCTTTTCTCTCGCATTCATTCTTGCTCTCTTTTTCAGTCTTTCGCAATGCCAAATCGCGAGCGCTTTACTGTCGATTCCCGACGACAGCATTTATTTATTTCTGTGCGGTTTCGTATGCTGTGCGTCACACATATATAGTTCGATTCCCAAATGGAGGGTGAATCTCGATTCGCAAGGGCTTACTGTGGGCGCTCGTAAACCCACGAGACTCGCAATTCGTAATCACAGTTCGCACTACCCCTGGATTTTGCCCTGTTATTGCTATATTAATCCGTCATATATACATACACATCATATTACCAAACATGGTATAGAATATTTTTAAGTAGGGTTGAAGAAGTAGGATGAAAAGATTTTATTCAAGTGGTGAATTCAACAAGGGAGCATTTGCGTCCGTCATCCACTTAAGCTTAATTGCGGAAATAATTAAAATAAGAAAAAGTTGTTGGGAAAAAAAAAAAAATGTTTGTTAATATTTTCAGAGTTTATTATTGATTCATGGGGAGAATTAATGTTTGAGATCGAATGAAAAGTTTGCAAGTTGATGAGGAAAATAAAAGGCAGGTTGGGTGTCAGTGTATACACCTGCTACTGATACTGCTCATTGTAATTTACAATCACGTGCGTCATCTCGAGAATGCTAATCGCTAATTACAATTTCATGTGCTATACGATGGGATTTAAAAAGAATTGTTAGCTCGCCATAATTTCATTAAGTTGAACATCTTCTTTCAAGTGATGTTAATTCTACAAAGCTTTACGGAAAAAATTTGTATTGATCTATCAAATATTCATAAAAAATATCCTGAAAAAAAATGTGGAAAGAATAATTTGAAAATACAAATTGTGAACTATTTCCGAATTTTTTTCATCGATCAACATTTTCATCACTCCACAGTTTTTGAATAATTTCACTCTATCTATTTTATATAGAGAATATTCACGCAGATGATCATAAGAAAATGTGTGGAAATTCGCGTGCAATGCGTGTGTTGGAAGAAATGTGCAGTGTTGTTTGATTAGTTATACCAGTCTGCACGCGTACAATGGAAAATATGACATAATACATACACATATAACATATATCATAGTTTATTATAATCGATCGATTTGTACCGTGCAAGAGTCGCAGTAGATTAGATGAGGTGGTGGCGATAAGCGTTCGTGTGGTTATGAAATAAACAATTTAGTATAAAGCAATTCTTATAACAGTGAGACGGTGAGGAGTGTGGGTGGTCACTAGAAACGATGCAGAAAGTGCCATACACATATAACGAATGTAAGTATATATAGTGTATAATAGTAATGCGCTTTCTCGCAAATTCGCCTAACGCGACGCGGGGCAATTAGGGGCTCATTACTTTTGCGGGTTCCTTGCTCTCCGGGTAACGATCCCCGCGTGACCGCGTAATTTCACCTTTCCCAAGTATTCTACGCTATGTTTATATCCCGCAAACTATTTCTCAATGGTACCGTGGCATTTAATTTACGTCTAGCTCTCTTCACAACGCTATAAGTGGAGCGCTGTTCACTAGAACTCCACCGACGGCCCTATCCGGGCATCAACTATTTCTCGATTACGAACGCGTTCTCGTGGAAAATATCCGACTGAGATGCACAACCAAGTCAACAACTTCGCATATGTATGAATGTGGGTGTGTGGGTGTATTTGTTTATTCATTCGTGTGTATACATCTGAAGAGTACGACCAAGATTTTGATTTTGTTGGTTATTTTCGAATGCCTCGTTTTGATACTACACAATATCAAATGAACTTGTGTTGTTCATGAAATCAATTTATCATCAGCTACGAAAGGACAACTTTCGTCTTTGATACTGAATCAATTGAGATGGTTTCGAGTGAACCAAATGTTGAAATAATTTCTATTTCCTATCAAAAATTTCATTACTTATAAAAACGATTTTTTGTTTCAATTGTGAATTTCGAAAAATTTTCATACGGTTTTGTTATATTGTTCGAGTAATGTTGATTATTTGAATAATATGGGTGAACGTAACAGGAGGTTTCGTATAAACTGAAGAGCAATGAGCGCCCCAACATTTTTTGCACGAAAAAAAAAAAAGAAAAATTACTTCGCCAGCGATTGCTGGTTGTACGCGCTCGTATATACCGGTAACGAGGTTTTCTCACACTTTCACATATATATATGTATATATGTACTAGAACGAAGTTGTAATTCACCCTCAAAATGGTGCGGGCGCGCGACTCGAACCGACCCCATCCCCCCTTTCATTTTGGTGGCGTTTGCGTCACGTGACGCCAAAATTTCTTGATTAAGGCTGCACGCGATGGTTCGGGGATCCGGTGGCCAAACGAAGAGCAGCACCCAACGCGCTTCTTTTCCTTCACGTGCGCGCTCCGCTTAATTTTCCGGCCCGTTACGATCGTACACTCCCTTCTGCCACCTTCTATACCTTATACGAAAGCACCGGATTTTCCTTTTTCTCCTTTCACTTTTTTCTCTTACACTCACTCATTCGCTATGTCGCCCTCATTCTTCTTCCCCATATTCATTAGAACAATATTCGTATATCTATATAGCGTACTTTTCTTTTGTGAAAATTATTACCGTCAAGATTTATATACACTGACGGCTATTTAATTTAAAGGAATTTATATATGTGTTTAATATCTGTATTTTACATAAGATGGAGCCGTTACATACATACGCAGAAAAAAAATGAATTGAATTAAAATCCCATAATTTTGATTTTAAATTAAAGAACAATTTTGACATGGAATTACTTTTTAGAGCCCACTTTTTATACTCGAATCGAGCATCATTTTTTCATTCAAAATAAAATGAACGACCTGTTACAATTTGAATTATTTTCATATATTCTCATCATTCTTTTGATTTCCGAATAGAATTGAATTTTTATTAGTAAATTCGCTTCGTCAGATCAGAGTTATGAGCATCGCATTTTTGATAATTAAAATTGTGTCGGGATACTTCTCATGATAATATTCCCGATAGCGAATGAATTCATAATGAAATGAACGAATCGTGTGATTTTAATCGTTTTTAAATTTCCTGCTTTGAATTGTCTCTACTGTCATCAAAATAAATTCAATTTCTTCCTCCTCGTAATGTAGAAATTTTCTTTCCCTCTCTCCAAGCACCATTTAGTTTTGAATCAAATTTCTGTTCATCATTTCAACAATACAGCATAAGAAATGAAAAAAACAATTTTTTTCATCCTTCAATAATTCTCTTCATTGATAATTTCCAACCCCGGATTTGCAAAAGGCACACTGCAGTGTTTATCATATTCATCATAAACATATTGGTTTTTTCTTCCACGAGAATAGTTTATTGACGTCTGTCGAATGTCAAGTTGAATCAACGTAGAATCGAGTGTACGGAAATTGGTCGATCGTTGTGCCAACGTCGCGACTTTATTCGTCGACATTGAAATATATATGTGTGTCACAACAATACGCGAATGGTGTATCACTATAGATAGGAAGATGGTTCGATACGTAGATGTATAGAGGAAGCTGATGGTATAGACACCAACGTGTATCGTGGTGATTGCGCGACCGGGACGCCCACAACCCCACTGTTCATTCTCCCAAAAGGGCTCGCGAATTCGCCAATCAATGCTATCAATGTCCGTTGATGTCCGAGAGAGTTTCAAGCACGCGCGCGTCCACATGTCTATATATATATTCCGTATATTTTTCAGTCATCAACCCTCAATCGATTGAGTTTCACATATATCCTACCACAGAACCAGTCACTTTCATCCAATTAATTATAAAATCTCAATTTCACTCTCTCAATTGACTAAAACATGAATTAAATAGTTGCAAGTATTTAATTTTATGTTCCAACATAAAATATTTTATCGATCATTAATCTGGAAAATATAATGAAAATATCTATTGGTTATAGGTAGTGGTATATTTGACATTCTGACAGTAAATGTATGATGAAAAAGAAGGCGAAGAAAGTGAAAAGAAATGGAGAGGTGGAAAGTGAAAGAAGGAAGGGAGAATGAGCGTTTCGGTATTCTGCGTTTCACTGACAGCTGTCAGCCGTTCGAATCCGAAAAGTTTTAGTCTGTGAGAGAATCAAAAGTTGATATTGCTGCGTTTGCTTGAAGCTTTTGCTCATGCTACAGTTTTTTTTTCAGCCTTCTGCATCACACTTTGTGTCCGATTTGCGATTCGACAGCCACGCTAGTGACGTATTCGTGACGTCGTCATCCAATAGATCCTGATTCTCGTTCATAGAGATATCAAAAAACACAAGAAAAAATATAGAGGGGTTGAGAAAAAAAATGATAAAAAGTGAATCGGGGCATAGATGAAACTGCTGTCCGTGCCAGTCGTTCTGGCTGATTGGTGAGTACCTCTACTACTTTTGTCCCGCTGGCGTTGGTTACATTGCGAGAACTCCGATAGACCATGTATAGACATATTAAACTTGGTGGTTATATAGATATGGGGGTATATATGTATATAAAAGTGCGCGCAAGTGCGCTGGAACAAGTCGCCGTGGCTGTCAGACACGTTGAAAGAAACGCCGGTAATATAAAAAGTCAACGAGAAAGATCCAAAAGAATTCATGAAAAATGAACAAGACTCTCGCAGTTGAAGAAAAAAGTCGTGTCGCCTCAATGCTCTTTCGCAGGAATGAAAAATTGTCGGTCAGTCAGCCAAAGGTGAAAAGCAGCATGTTCATTTTAGTAGAAGAATGAAGAGAAAAAGGAAGAGAGAAGTATGAAAAGAGAAAGGAAAAAAAAAATTATTGTGACTGAAGAAAAGGAAAGAGAATGGGAAAAAAAGGTAGATAAAAATAAAAAATCTTTTACCACGCCTTCAAAAAACTACTGTTTCGTGCAATAATTTTTATTTCACGAAATGAATGCGTCACGCGTTGTATAGCAAAATCGATCTGCTCCGTGTACACGAGGAGAATTTCCATTTTCGTGAACGACAAATTCGTTTATTGCTCTGTAAAATTTATGACCCAGGGAGTTTCGAGTGGAGAAACTGCTGTGGGAGCTGAATAAAAAAACATTCTTTTTTTTTTCCAACACTCACTGTATAACCAAGCACCAGTTGGGCTCATGCTCGTTCTGATGACGATGTCACGGATTGAAACGGCCTCCAAAACGACCACGGCCCTCGTGGGACGAGTCTCTATGGTTCTGTGCACCACTTGAAGCACCGCGTCGCGTTATAACGTCGAACCAGATTCCCATTCCTTCTGCCTCTCGATGAAAATCTCGTGTCCGCCCATTTCATTTATCGTTCATGGTAATTGCATAATTTACCGACTTTTCAGTCTTCATTATCATTGTTTTGCTTTTATAACTAACAAATTCTACCAGGGAAGGGAATATTTAGTGAATATGTTTGAATCATGTGAATGATGTAGGTCCTGCGCCGAAAATATCTTTACTTTTTCACCAGATTATTTTATCGAATAATTTAGGTGGAGAGGTTGAGAATTTATATGAAAACTATTCCCATGAAGGCTCGGGGTTAAATTCTGATAGGATTGAACTTTTTGAATTGGAAGTAAAAATGTGTCGATATTTCAAATTTTCAACACATTCAATTCCGAGATTATGTGGCCTACATTGATTACAGAAATAGAAAGCAAACGCCTCAACCATTTGAGCTACGTTTTTCCTTTAATAAATGAACAGTTACCATGAAATTTGAATTTCATGAATACTTCGTAATATTCAAACAACATATTTATTGATTTGTTTTTCTGAATTCTATAATTCAACTGAGAGTACTCGAAAATTTAGTCGAATGTTTTCCAAGAGAATCATATCACGATATTGTTCAAAGTCCAAGAATCATTCATATTACAAATTATTGAAAAGATATCTGACTGGTGCTAGACAGTTTGCGATATGTACATTGACAAAAAGTCTCTACAGAGACTTTCTCTGCCACTTGAAGAGAATTACTGACTTCATAACTGAAGTTAAAAACTGAATCATTCAATTATTCAAAGTATGAAACAAATATACTGCGATCCAATTCATTTTCCAATTCAATTAGTGAAATAGTTCATGAGCCAAAAGCAGAAGCGACGTACAATTTTCTATCGGAAATGAAATTGAGATCATCTGCAAAACATGTTCTCAATTTAATCCCTCTCGCACGCGTGTTCAAAATCTTTAGTGCATATCACATTTCACGCTCATGAAAATTATTTGTATGATCAAATGAAAAACTTCTCAGCGCAAGAAAACCCGAAGCAAACTGAAAAAAAAAATGACACAGCACAAGAACATCACACTTCAGTTTGCCAGTTTCACTTGCAGCCAAGTGACTTACGAGCAAAACTTTTTCATACTCTCTCATAGCTGTTGCACTAAAGGTATCCGCGTGCTCATTTCCACGTGCATCTTTTCGTTATTATTATTCCTCAACGCTGTCGTCGTTTCTGTTGACGCGCTTGCCACTGCTGCTGCTGCTGTTCGCTTCCAAGTACTTTCCGCATCTAACTTTGATTCTCAGCTACTTATTTCCGCACTACAGTTTCAATTTCCACTTCCACTACAATTCTTCATCTCCTTCTATATATATAAAACAATCTGCAAGAAAGTGCGCAGCTTTAGATTTTTGATAAATCCCACGAAAAATTCACACGCGTCTCTCAGAAATCTCTTAAAAAACTTTTTCCAACCATTGTGAATAAATAAATAAATAATGAAGAAATGTACGTTGAGAGAATATATATGGAATAAGTGATTTTATAGAGAGCAGATATATAAATACATACTCAATATATATATATGAAAAAAAAGAAAAAAATTGAAGGGGGAGAAAGGGCTGTTGGTTGACAAGTTAGAAACCTCTTTCAATTTATATGTCGTGTTCTTTCAGGCATCTTTTTCCTTTTCTTTGTCGTCTCGTTTCAATCCCTCAAGTCACATCGCCCCACAGCATCGTAGCGAAATTCTGACGCTTCAAGTCTTTTGTGTCTTGCCATCTAAACACACGCACGCACACACTCATCGCATTTGCTCTTTATCCCGGAGTAATATCTGCAACGCGTGGTGGACGAGATAACACAGCCTGTGCGCGATTTCAATTTATAATCATGCCACTATTTTCTCTGTAACGTTTCTCCTTTTCTTTTTTTCTCGCACGTTCACCAACTGCCATTGCGATCTCTACTTTGAAAAAAAAACACCACATTGTCTACTGTGCGGCACTTGCAAGCATTTTTTCCATTTCTTCTTTATCCCTTGCCGCGGAGAGATGCGTAATTAGCCACGGTGCTACAGCCAATTACCCACAGTACGGTGGCCCACTGACGTAACGAGGTATTCGCAAGAAGGCGCGACGCGCGCGCGGCTTTGATTAATCAAGTTTTCACAGTGCGACTACAGCAACGACGACGGTGACACGGACAGAGACGATGAAGGAATAAAGAAATGAAGAAAAAGGAGAAAACAAAGAGAAAAATTTTTCGTTCCTTAATGATCACCGCTCGGCACTCTCGATAATCCAATTACTCGTTGAGATAAAATGGATATAAGCGATTCACGAGCACGATGTGGCAGTGTAAATTTACCTATATCCCACTTTTAATTTCTCTCTATTTCTCATGTAAATATATATAT
>JABMBR010001015.1:0-31535 GCA_018881525.1 Meteorus sp. PSUC_FEM 10030008
GATTTTTTGGGCCATTATTATATGTATTGTTACGAAACTTTTCACGTTGGTTTCGTTCATTCAGCCCAAATGGTCACATTTCAGCTTATTTGACTGGACGATTGGGGTGATTCCTTTTCTATTTCAGAGGGTATTTGTCGATGACATTATATACCTTCTCTCAAATTTGCACCAAATTCTGAGTCATGTCTTTTATTTCGGAGTGCCGACTGGACTAACTTATCGAATCATCACTACCGCTCAGCATTTCAACTACAAGATAGTCAGCTACCCTGAAGAACTTTGTCTCGATTATCATATCGATTGTTACTCTTATCATAGGTCTTTTACGACCCATAGTTCCCCATTCGTCGAGAAAGACTTCACTGGCAGATCTACGTTGTCTTATAGCCGCAGTTTTCATCGATCTGTATAGACGTAGAACAAATAATTTATTATCGGGAAGGTTATGTAATTAAGTGTTTGTATTTACTTACGCAAAGTGTTCACACGTGAACATGGGAACGGTCGGCGACCCAGGCTTTTGGATATTCCCCATGACAGTTCTCCAGACACTGGGACTCAATAGTTATGCAAGTTTTGACAGATTTGCAAGCCGTAGCTCTCGAATTTCTGTCTCTAAACTGACCATGGTTTTAGCAGGAGCAACCACTCAACAACTGGCATGAGGTAAAACTCAATCGAAGGTGGGTAAGGATGGTCCTGTGCGGTTAGATTTAAGCTCGGTTCGTTGTCCAAAATAGGCGTATAGCCCTTCACTTAAGCTGCACGTAATGCAGTACGGTCTTTGGATCCGTATGCCACAACCACTTGGTGATATCTCGCAAAACGTGTCCGGGATACAGTTTTAGCTGTAGAGGTAGATCATACCACGACGGCTGACAGTTGGAGAACCGTCTGGTACTGATAGTGCGCCCGTTTCTATACCCCGCTGCCGACTTGTGATTGGTCATGGTGAGATGGTGGGAGAAGTGCGCCGCTGATTGGTCGATAAGGCGCAGTAGGGGTGCTGCCACGCGGCATGATGAGTGAAGCAGAGTGGGAGAACTTCCCCACGGACCCTGTCCTGCTGAGGAAACAATGAGCCGACCATTGTCGTGTTTCCTCAACACTTGTTATAGATCCGAAAGGGTTGAACACAACACTCCCTATACGCGAGCAGAAAAGCCTTCAATAATTCAAAGCTTAATTAAAATTTTTTTTCTGGTATTAATTTCATTCAGCAAAAAAAATATAGAATAAGCATTGACAAATGGATAGTCAAAGTAACCGTGCTTCTAGTCAAGTTTCGTGCACTATAAATTGTCTGATACGGGTCAATGAAGTTTCATTATCATATGAGAGAGTTTTCGTGGTTTCTACAAAAGTTGAATTCCTTCTGATCTGTACTACAATGAGTGTTAACAGAGGGCGTTAAGCGCTTAGACCTAGACTCGCGAGTCCAATTCGAGAAACGAAAATTTCTCAAATGACCAATCACTGTTCAATTTTACAAAACCAGGGATAGATTTTGCGCGCCTATTTTCTACAATAGCATGAAGCATCTGTAATGATAGTACGTAACTGAGTACACTAATTCGAAAATAAAACTTGAACTTCATCAGTCACTTCGTGAACGGATATGAGAGGGATGTGGATATTATCAACAAATGACCCATCTCATACTGTTGTTTTTTTTTTTAAAAACTGTAATTATTATTAATTGTAGTAATATGATTATTGACAAATACGCGGCTATGTGCACATCAAAACATCTTAATCTTTACATTACAAGACCAGCTTCTTCACGTACACTATTTACAGTTAATACAATTAACCAAATGTCATATTACTATAGATTGATTTTCTTGCTTCATTCATAATAAAACTATTATTTATATATCTACGTAAATTATTCAATTCATCAATCGTCATCGTTATAATTGTATTTATTATCATCATCATCCGCAATTAATGCATAAGAAACAATCTTTAATTAACCAAATACGCTTTGTTTACTTGTATTCAATTAGTTTAGTCTGTACAATATATAGGCTCTTAAAACTCTTATCACTGATAATAATATTTACATTCATAGTTTACGCAGGGCGTGATTAGTGGGGTTTTTTTATTTTTATTCCTTTCAAGGGATCCCGAATAAATTGAGGTTATTACCATACGATAATAATTCCATTATCGTATTCATGATAAAAGAAGAATAATGATAAAAATGAAGATTAATGAAGAAAATGTTATATGCAAGGCAGGAGTTTTTTGTCTTCTCACATTGACGTACACAAATTCACGTTCATTGGTGTATGGAAACATGAATTAATATTGCCTTTCTCATTTATACTTTTCCCAATAATTACAAGAATAATCACCGGTTTCACCCATAAACAATTCGCACATATTCACATATTATTATTTTCTTTCATATACTCATATTCGTTTTTCCTTCCATTTTTATCATCGAATGTCTGATAAACAAATAGCTTTTCTTCCAACATTCATTCCATTCACATCCACTCAATATAACATCATATTAATCTCTATGAAAACTAAAAAAATAAGTTTAATGGAAGATATGCTGCTAAAGCCTGTCACATTTTTCCTTCTTTGCTCAATTATAATTTGTATTCACTAATGTAATTAATCATGAGATGTCATTTCGCAGTGGTGCATATAAAATACCACCGATACTGACAAAGTTGCGACGATGATATCGTGAGTATATTTTGGAAGATAAATTCGCCACGGTCACACGGACATCTTGCAAAGAAAAAGGAAAAAAAAATCACTGTAAATGCGATTTGCTTCTTTTTTGTTCTATTTCTTTTTTTTCGGTTTTATCAATGCTCATGTAAATGAAAAGAACATAAAAAGCTCCATAAAAATGAAAAATAACTAACGCTATTTACAATTATTACTTGTCTCTTTTCGAAGCATCGTTAACTTTTCACTGACAATTCGTACCAAAAGAAATTAAGATTAATGATGTTGTTATTCTTCCATTTGCATGTGTGTTTTAAATATTATACAACAGTGGTAGATCATGGCACGACCATCATTTACGTCAACCGTGAGTATTTTATATATTAAATACGTGCACAATTTAATAGAGGATAATTGATGAGAATGCGAGAAAAGAAACATGATACTTTTAATATTATACCTCTTCCGAGCATTATCGTTCGAACAAATGTAAATAAATAAATTTGCCAATTGTATATAAAAAAAAATAAAAAATAAAATCCGTTTGAAACAAAAAGCTGGAACATGATTAAACATATAGTATTTGATTTATATTAGGAAATATGGGTTAGTTGAATTACAACTGTACATAATATTCGAAAACGAAGATGAAAAGCAATCGAAAATTTGGCTCAGTTTCAACGACTCGGGTGAGAACTCTCGAATCTACACGACACTCTCTCTCACAAGCCCACACGATTTTTTGTTTTTACTAATTTATATGTTGATTCAACACTGATTATTTCATTCTATTAATCATGATTTGATTGTTGTTCTCATTGTATGCATCGCATTGTGTCAATCAGTATAGTCACCATGGAATATAATCATAATATTTTTATTCTCATTAAAAAATTTTCCTTCCACTTAATAAAAAGTAAAAAAAAATCACGATTGATGCTGTGATTTGTAATGAACGTTGTATAATGTTTATGGTTCCACTAATTTTTTTCTTTGTACAAAGGTATATATAATTTCCATAATTTATTAATGTCTGTCTCTAAGGGGTATCAATCGATCGTTCATTATCTTTGAGCAGATTCAATTAAATATCCTTTTTTATTCGTTCATTTAAACATAATGTACTCATACTTTTTCTCTATTTTTTGGGTTTGTGTGTTTATTGCCCTCGTTCATTCTCATATGAATCATACTCATTCCTACATACAATATATTGATTATACTGGTCAACAAGGAAACGTACTCATGAAATTTTCCTAGCACAATTATTGAACATTCGGAATGAAATCAGTTTAGAAAAAAATACTTTTTCATTATCACTATTTTCTTTTTAGCGATTGACAGTCATGAGCGCACGAAGAGAAATATGCAGTTCACAAACCTGTACGTACATGCATTAGAAAAAGATGATAAAATAAAATGTAATAACATTTTTTTTGTATTAATTATGAATACGAATAAAAAAATACACACAGAAAATGCCAACATGCACTCCGACTAACATAGTTGGTTTTTATGTGGCGATAATATTGAAATACATTCAATTAATGACTGAAAATTCAATAATGATCAATCGACCATTGTTGTACGTACACTTCCCTATTGGCCGGTATTCTTCGTTTTTCCGTTCCAATTATTTTCAAGAAATGCAATTGCTCAATCAACTATATCAAATTGTTTCTTTTTTCGTTTTTGGGCACTTTATGACAGTTCACTTCACCCTCAGATCATTTACATATGTTATCGTTATAAACTTTAGAGATGAAGTGTAAGAAACGTGTGACCGCTATCACTCCCAAACTGTTTATCTCAGCTTTTTTGTTTCTTCTTTTTCTGTCAGTTCGTTTGTGTTTTCGTCCATTTATCTGACATTGAAAAACATTCCATACATACGTACATACATACATACACACATACATACAGACATACATGCATACATTCATGCATACACACAGTCACACACACACATGTGTGTGTGTTAAATTCACATGTTGTGTCTAACAGTAATTTTATGATATAAACCTAGTAAAGAGCCTTTCAATTACTGTATTTATACAATTATCATTAATTATCACCTAACTTGGCATCCTTGTGGTAGAGGTGCAGTCGGGCAACTAGGTGAAGTGTGACTGGCCGCGGTGGCCTGACTGAGAATATCTATCTCCTCTTCCTTGGAAGGCTTTTCATCATCATTATTTCCATCTTCAACATGATGAGATAAATTTTGAACTCTTTCGGTTGCTTTTTCTGACGTATTTTCAATTCGTTCATCAACCGTCTCTTGAGATTTTTCGTTAACGCCATCATCACGGATACCAGTTGTGACCGGTGCTTTGAGTTCGTAGCCCTCATGGCATCTAGTAAGTTTTAATCTGATTGGTGTTACTTTTGCCGATCTAACATTAGCGAGTGATGAATTGGCTACCGTGTTTTGTTCTAAGGGTTGTTGTTTATCAATGAAATTCGTACAATCTGATGGGAAAACTGAATCCTCCTTAACACTTGCATCAACACTAGAAGGACCAATCCTACTCTCAACTGATTGACATACCTTGTCACTTGCAACACTTGCAGATGCTTCATTTGAAGTATCATTATTTGATGAATTACCTTTATTGAGTCTTATTATGAGTTTTGTTGCTGAAGCACCACCGCCATCAAGTATTTCTACTCTGCCCTCTTTACCTCTCTGTTTCTTCCTTCGTTTGCCATTTTTATCTTTTTTACTTTTCTCTGGTGTGATAACATCATCATTGTCAAAATCAGCCAATATCATTTTTCTAAACTTCATACTTTCACGTTTTAATTCTTCAATACTTGGTTTATTTTGCATACTACTTAAACGCTTTTTCGGCGGTCTTACTCTAGTACGATCTTCTGGTACATTACCCACATCTTGTGCCATCACACCACTATTACCGATTTTTATTTTGAGTTTTGGTGGGGCGCTATTTGTTATCGTAGATGGTAGAGACGCCATCGCCAATGGTGGCGGCGCTGGTGGTGGTGGTTGAATTGGTGGTAAAGGCGGTAAAGCCGTTGTTTTTGGTTGTCTACCACGTCTACGATCGACATGAGTACCCCCTGTTACGACTCTACGTCTATCAGTGGTAACACCTTCTTCATGTTCACCGATATCTGTGAATGCACCACTGCCCCGGTCTTTTCTTCGTTTCTTCTCCATATTAGCCTTATCAACCACAGCTTTATAATCCTCTCTCGTCGGAATGCTGGTCATAGATGCAACAGCTTTCGGAATTGTGATAACTGTACGATTTATTGGAGGAATATTGATTGGCGCAGACGTCACATGTCCCATAATTGGATCATCCATATTCATATCTTGGGAACAATATTGTCTCAATAATTCTTTCTTTCTCATCCGTCTCAGATTAGATGTTCCCGATGCAGCCGCAGTACTAGAAGCACTTGATGGTGTGATAGCGATTGTTGGTGCCTGTTGGGCAAGTGGTGGTCCTGATGATGCTGGAACATAATTCGCATCCAAAAATGGACCTTTAATCTTCACCTTCAATTGATTTCGTGAATCATTCAAAGACATTTTCATAGTATCACTTGTTCCTGATGCATTGGATGCTATGTCAATATTCGGGTCATTCGAATTGATTCTGGAATTCAATATATCCGGTGTGGATGCTAATGCTGAATGTAAAACATCTCCAAGTTCATCGTCAATGTCAGGTAATGTTTGATCAGTTGATACACCTGAGAAGGTTCCTAAGATATGATTGGCGTATGTTTGTGCATTAAGTGATGAAGATGTTTGGCCTTCAACAGTTGAATTATACGTTCGCATATCAACCGGGCCAGGGATGAGTGGCATTACAGTATCAGTAAACGTTTGCCCTGCATTTGTTCTAGATTCTGGTGATAAATTTTTCAAGATTTCATTGTGTACGGTTAACGATGATGGTGATGATGCAATTCTCTTATCATCATACTTTGTTTTGTGCAATAGTGGACTTGATATCGATTGGTGAATACCTTCTTTCGACAAATTACTATCGCGCTTCTCACTAATGTCAGTGGACTTCTTTCGTTCTCGCATTGTTTTCAAATCTGCAATATTTGTTTCATTTGTGGAATCCTCATCGGAATCAAAGTCGTAGACAGTACGTACAAGTTTATTCTGGATTGAATCGTCGCTATGAATGATATTGCTCATATTGGAAATCGCAGCAAGAACGGTATTTTGGTTGTTCCGTCCCCGTCCACGTCCTCTACCCCGTCCTCGACCACGATAATTTTGTTGTGAATTTCTTGAACCACGGCCACGCGCCCTAGATGAACTCACTGGTTTGACAACTTCTTGTCTCGGTGATTTACCAGGTGATTTTCCTTGGAGTGATGTGACTCGTGCTGAAGTTCTTGTTGGTTTTGATGGACTTTTTTTGCCGGGTTGACTGACGCCTACTTTGTGATCGGGTGTTGTTGCTTCATTTGCATTCTCTGTCACTGCTTGTGCAGTATTCTGAGGAACAGTATCTGTGACATTATCAAGTGTGCACGACATCGGTAAGGTTGGAGAAATAATTTGCGATACTTGAATGTTCGGCGCAGCTCCTGTTGCAGGGAGAGGTTCATGTTCGGTTGTTCGAGTGTCCGATTGATTTAATGTGGCAGCAATTGTGGGCGTTGACACTGGATGACTCGGTGGTGGTGTCGATATCTTTGTTGGTGATACCATGGCAGCAGTGAGCGCCATGTTATGCGATGATGATGTGAAAGCAGCTGTACACGGTGAACTCTGAATATTGAGCGATGAATCTTCAAGGGGCTTCGGAACGTGCGGTAGAATTGTAGTGTTTTGAGGTGTGGAAAATGGCGCACCGAACACTGGTGGAAACATAGCAGTACCTGGTGATGGGTATGGCAATGGCGCAGTGCATGACTGTGGAGGGAAAAGAGAAACTGCAGGTCCAGTGTACACAGTCGATTCTGGATAAGAATGATAGGGTGGGCCTGGGGCTGCTGTTGTTGCTACTTCTACTGAACCTGACGTAGTAAATGGCATTGGCACCAAGTTTTTATAGGGTACGTTTTCTTCAGCAGATGATGCTGACGTGTTAGATGAACACGTCGACCGTCTCGATGGTAAAACTTGACTCTCAGCCCATCTAGTATCTGGTCGGGTATTACTCATATCGTTATATGGTGAGGTACTATGTGGGTAGTCTTGCCTCAACTCAGAATTGATAGCATGTTCTTTTTCTTCGCCTTGCCCCCTATTATCCATCTCACTAATTTGATCTTCTTCTTGATTAGGTAGTGCCATAAGATGTCGATTAACCATCTCCATGGCCACCATATCTTCACCTAAAGCCCCCACATTGCCACTACATAATGTTTGTTGTGGTTGTTGGTGGTGCTCCATAATGGGTATAGATTGCATTGATCTGGGTGCAATATGAGAATCCAATTGAGCTCTCACCATTGCGTGTTGCTGCAACAATTGATATTGATCCTGCATATTTTGTAAATTAATTTGTGAATGAATGAGCGTATCCGCATTGTTCTCTGGCATAACTGTCGTTGATATATCGTTCGGAAAGGGATGTGGTGGATGATAGCGATGATTTTGACTTTCCATTAACTGATTGAGATGTTGAACATCGGTTGGCGTTAAATTTTCCATGCTAGGTGGTACCCAACGCTCATCAGCTTCACCTCGATCTAATTTTGCACGCTCAGCAATTGCAACTTTAGTAGCCGCCAAATCTTCATTGGGATATTGAGCTTCATAACTATTATCTCTATTATTCGGATAGCACGGTTTTTTCTTATCATCTATCATATGATTTTTGCAACTCTCATCTGCCGTTTGATTGGTTTCCATGGTACTACTATTGATTTCACTAGTAGCATTTGGTATTGATGATGATGTTGAGGTAATCTCCGGTACTTTCGCACTTTTATTGACAACAGGAGTAGGTTTATCTAAAGGAGACTCTTCTTTTTTGATGGCATCTTGCTGAGCAGTTGTAGCACCGCCAACGTGGTGTTCGATATCAAATTGATTGGCGTTAGATTTTTTCGTGAGGCCCATGCGCAGTTTTTCAACAAGATGTAGAGTTTCCCTGGCACTGTCTTCTTTCGAATCTTCTTTGAACCATAATTCGTTGTTGAATGAGAAAGTCAACGGCGCTTGTCGTTCCTCAGGATCGCGTGGTATACTGAATCCATCATCATTAACCATATCATCCGTCAATATATCTTGATCGAAATCGAAGAATTCTGATACGCTAGGATGATCTTTACATGGGCCATGTTGTGGAGAGAATATAGAGCGATTCATGGATTTCCGACGTTTGTGTAATTCTCGATCATGACCCTGCTGTTGCTGTTCACTAACGATTTTTTCAGGTATCATCTGAGGCTTTTGGAATTCAGTATTCAATATCTCTTTTTCACACGCGATGGATGATATGTCACGTACAATAGCTACCGGTATAAAACTAGGTGGAGGCGGTATTGACACTGGTGGCGGCGTTGATATTGGTGATAATTTACGATCCAGAGATCTTTGATCGGCTTCACCTTGTCTTTGGATCAGCTCGTTATTCTTCGTAGAACTTTCAGTGTTTATTGGATCCACCGAAGATCCCACATGAGACATTGTCTCCTCATGTGTATGATTTCTCTTAACGAGATTATCTATCGTCGCCTCCTTCGTTTTTTGAATTTGTTCAGTATTTGGTTCTTTTTCAGTTCTTGCCTCAACCCCTTTCGCCTTGAAGAGTTTATCAAGATGTTCACGTTTTTCGAGAAATTTGTTAAGACTCTTCGATGATTTTTTCGGACTATCACGCTCGGCTCGACGTTGTTTCATTTCTTCTTCCAGAAGTAACAAATGAACAGGACTCCTATTACTACTAATTTTCTTCACATTCTGAACTTCATCAATCATAGAAGATTGCGGTGGAATTGAATTCTCAGTTATTGTTGAAGATTGTGACTCTGTTTTGCCGGTTTCATTTTTGTCGTCGATAGACCGAACATCAACATTTCCTTTACTTGATTCATCATTTTTCGTAGGTGAGACATCCTCATTCACAACTTGTTTGTTATCATTTATCCTCTTTTCAGTTTTCTTGACCGGAGTCGCATTTTTACTAGCCTTGTCTTTTTTTTGTAGGGCTTGAGTTGATTTTCGTTTACGTGCCTCGTTAGATTGTTTGATTGTCGATTGGATATGGGTTTCTTGGTCATCTCTAATTTTCGTACGGGATGCTTGTGGTTGCGTTTGCTGCTGGTGCTGATGCGAGGACTGTGAGTCACGTCGCTGAGATTGTGATTGGGACTTTGTTGGTCTTGTTTTCTTTGAAAATTTGGACCCAACGATATTTCTTTTCCCATCATTATCTCGAGAACTACCGAGCAAATCTTGGTGTTTGTGTTGAAATGATTTGTTACTTGTGGCAACCATGTCTGATGGCATTTTGGAATCGGTTTTTTTAGTTGGCGATGGGGAACATGAGGAGGATGATGATGAGGAAGATGATGAGGAAGATGACGATGACGAGGAGGAAGAAGAGGAAGAGGAGGAAGAAGATGAAGAAGATGATGATAATTGTCTGGGATGGATTGGATCTTTGGATCCTGCGCTCGCGGATAGACTTGATTCTTTTCTCTCAGTAGGCGGCGGTGGAAACTCGGATCCATGCCGCCCGTCGGAAGTTTTAAGCTTCTTATCGGGCAGCTTGGTGATGAGCTTACGCCCGGCCGCCTTCGGCTTCTTCTCAACACTCTCAGTGACACGTTCATCACATGTCCTAGTTGTTGTCACTAATGCTGTCGATTTCTTGGGAATTGATTGTCGTTTGTTCACAATTTGTTCAGATTCATTATTACTTGTATCACTCTCCGAGCCAGTGGAAGGTGATCGTTCCTTCTTCTTCTGTAAATTCGTGATGGTGGACGTTTTTGCATCGTCCGAATTACACGTTGAATCTGAGGAACTGCTACTATTATTACTGGTGCTAGATTCACTATTTGTACTAGATAAGAGTTTACTACCCGCCGATGCCTTTTTCTTAGTGTTTACTGTCGTTGAGGTTGTGCTTGTTGACACTATTGAGGCTTGAGCTGTCGCTGACATCGCTGTTGCCTCATCCTTTTTCGACTCCTTTCTAGATTTTATATCCAGAGACTCTTTATTGCTTTTCATATCTTTGCATGTAATTATGTTTTCAGATTCGACGGCAGAAACAATAGCGGTTTGAGCAGATTTTGTGCCAAGACCGCTTTTAATATGTTCTGCCGCTTTCTTCGCAGCTTGTCTTTGTGGTACATAAGCTAATATTTCCGTACCATCACCAAATTCTTTATCAAAATCATATATGTCGTTACTTTTTGAGTCTTTCGAACATCGGCCATCTTTTTGTTTTTTATTCGATAGTCTATCTCTCGATTTCGCTGATTTTATTTCCTCAATTAGTGGTGACTTGATTGATTCGGTTTGCTCCAATGTGCTCTCTTTCTTGCTCTGCGATCGTTGCATAATTTCTGATGCTTTTTTAGCCGCTTGCCTCTGTGGAACGATTAATGCTGATGGAATATAATCTTTATCCTTCTTCTTAGCTTTGAAGTTTTCCTTATTACTCACTTCAATCATATTAGTCGATGGTTGGCCATCACTACCACCGCCATCCTCGAAATCTTTGATTGTATTTTTCGACGAATTGTTCTTCGAGCTATCAGCCGCAGAAAACTCTTTGACTGCGGCTTTACTTATGAATGGTGCTGATACTGACGATGTGCGTTGCTCTTGAGAATCCGAATCTGTATCAGAATAAATAGCTGCTGCTGCTGAAGGATCAAGTCTCGAAGTTGTAGTTGTATTCAATGGAAATAGTTCATCGCTATCACTTCCCGAGGCACTTCCCAATTCTCGTTCCATGTGTTTCAATGTACGCGACCTTGTAGCTGCATTTTCACGTTTTTCGCTCTCACTACTGCACGGCTGTCGCGTCGGCCGGTCAGGCGCACTCGTCTTCTTAGTTTTTCTTCTGGGTGTCCCCTTCAAAGATTTCCTCGGGGCGGGTGTTAGATCTTCTTCTTCAGTCGTACTCGACGATCCACTTTCGATTTTCACTCTTGATTTGTGGTGAGAGCTCGAGCTGCTTTTGTTGGGTGATTTCAAAATGGTTGGCTTAGCAGTTTCCGTTTCGCTACTGCTCAATGATGATAAATCACTGCTATATAATCCTTTTCTACGTACAGTACCATTGAAATAGAGCTTCTTGTTCGATGCGCCATTGAACTCGGGTTGCGGTTTGTGTTTCTTTTCATCTGCGCTGTCAAGTGTAGTTGTTATCGGTGATTTGACACCGGCGATTCGCGCAACAATCGTATCGAAGTCACGCGTATGATCCTCAGCATCAGGATGAGAATACAATCGATCGTAAATGGATGGACCATGATTGGCTTCAGCCACAGCACATGCGGTAGCGGATGGCAACGTTGGACCAGACAGAATCATTAACTGTTTGTTGAACGTTTGCTCACGAAGCCTTAAGAATGATCTACACAATTTCTCACGTCTACCAACCATATAGCACAAATTTCTAACACGTTCCAGATCTTGGCGTAATTGAACGAATGTACGCATTTTTTCTAGATCCGCTGCTTGTCCTTGTGCACGTGCACCAGCTCCGGACAATTCACCACAGCGCGGTGCTAATAACGGCTTATTGTGACCAGCTCGTCTCTTCAATTTCCAATAATTATAGATGTAGATGATCCCATCAGGATCAACATCTAGCTGTTGTGATGTAATATCTTTCAAGTTCACGTGTTTATCAAATTCCGCCTCAATCTCTTGTAATTTAGCTGCACGCGCTTGATTTTTTTCTTCCGACGTCATGTCCTTACGCTTACGCTTACGTGATTCACCATCATCTGAGTCTGAACAAAGTTTAACATTATCACCTCCACCTCCGCTACCGCCACCTACGCGAGCACCAGAACCTGCGGCTCCAGTGCCACTACCATTACCACCACATATACTGCTGTTACCACTATTATTACCAGCCCCGGGACCATTATTACTACCACTCGCCCCAATTCCACCACCACCTCCAACCCCAACTTTGTCTTTTGTATTTGTCCTACTATGTTTTTGACAGTACGATCTCAATTTGACGCCATCATCAGCCATTTCATCCTCAATTATTGCTTTCATTTCGAGACCATATTTAAACGCACATGTCACATGATACGCTGTTTTACACGTTTTTATACTACACTGAATGCAAGCACCGACACGTTCCCGACACAATACGCATATAAGTGCCCATCGACTTGGTGGAATACTTGATATTTTAGTGATCGGTTCCATTCTTTCAACACAACCGATGCTTACCTCTGGTATCCATAATGCACATGATACATGAGCCCATTTTTGACCGCTTCGCGTACATTTCATCGCTCCACCTTTGTTCGGGCACAATACGCAATCTGGTCGTTGACTTAGAGAGCATGTTCGACACAGCCACGAGCCATCCGGTATTGAAGTAATACCATAGCAGGCTTGATGAACGCATATATTACAACAATCGCAAAAAACCATTTCATTACCCTCCTCAGAATCTGGTGATCTGCATACATCACAAATAACATTTTCGTCGTATTCAATACCAAGGCCCTCTTCATTTTTGACTATTGTCTGTATCCTCTCCCAACAGCGAACTTCCAATTCTTCAATTACACGTTCCAGTTGTGACTCGGACACCGTAGGTTGCCCAGCCTAAATAAATCAGCCCACATTGAGTAGATGATTCGATTACGGTTAAGTCTATGTCAATACATTAGGCGTAACGATATTCAATTTTTCCATAAACTAGAAAAGCGTATCCTTGATTACATGAGGAATTAGAATAACCCATCACTATAGTCAAACGCGTTTCATTCATGCAATTACTCATTTCTCATAGCCAAATTTATTCAGCGCTGTTATTATGAAATTATTTATGAAGTATTATCCAAATAATGTGAAAAAATTCTAAGCCATCAACCACATAAACTTTTATGAGCTAATTGAATTTTGTATAGCTTCTTCATTATCTCACCTGCATACGCTCCCCATTTAATACATCTAGCCATGCGATATCAGTGTCATCGAGATCATAAGCGCATGCTTTCTCTGCTCTAGCAGGCGCTGTGCTCAGATGGTGTTCCTCGGGATTGAAATGATCGTCACGAGAAATCCTCATGAACTTTTTCGGTCTAGAACAGTGATTATTCCCATTAGGAAAATGAACAGAATACGAAAAGGCTGTGCCTATTCGCATCAAGAAATCATTTTTTCATACAGATAGATATAGTTCATGTTCATGTTCATCAGATTTAGAACCTGAGATATCTAAATAAGTATTTTCGAATCTCTATGCTTTTGGATTTATCTTAATATCTGCTTCATATATTAGTAGCCGACAAATCAATTAAGACACTTGAAGATCAGTGCCGAAGTAATCGATCACTGATGCGAATAATAGCAGCCGCGAATAAAAGTATGGCGACTGATACAGAAATCATCCTTGGAACTTACAACTTGAATTCGCCATAACTTTTGTTAACGTTCGTGATTGAAGGTTGTGTGACAGTAACCATGGGTTCGGGCAATGAATCAGGATTCACTGGCACTTGTACACCACGTTCCCATTCCTGTTTCCATTGATCAGTAATCACCCAATATTCATTCGAACTTAATGGTTCACTGTCCGGCAATTTCATAGCGCTAATCAAATCTTTACGAAACAATTCAGCTGGTGCTTCCGCCGCCGAACGATTATATATGCTCGAAATTTTGATATCACTGAGTGGTCTTGGGGTCCAAGAAGCCCCTCCACCGCCCTGACTTGACGACGCCATCGTTTCCTCCTCTTCGGAGGGCCCCAAGGCCGACGACGAAGCCGATAAACCTGTGGCTGTTGGGCCCAATCTGCATTTACGTCTCTTAATCGCACCTGGGCACGAAGCCAAGTCATTGTCGTTTTTGTTGATTCGTTTGCCTCGTTGTGCCATTACTATCACATCAAGTTATCTAAAGATATATGTAGGCACATGTAGGTAGACCCTATTTGTACCCTACAAAATTATTCGATCCATGTAATTTCATACATAATAGTAGCATAGTATTTATTATAACCCATTGGTGAGTGCGATACTTACTACATAGCTGTCCCTATTGTTTATTATTTGGTTAGTGAATCCTGCTCAGAACTGCAACACAATATTCAGTATTTACATGATGAAACACCATATTCCTGAACCAACATGTAGCAATGATTATGTCACATCGAAAACCAAAATTTCAAAATAACTCAATCATACATATTCGATCAAACTAAACGCACTTCAGGAATCCTCACATGCAAGTACCATCTGTAATTCCATATTTTTTTCGATGATACTAATCAACTAGAGCACTTTAAACAATCAATGACACTTACATTTATATACTATTTCAATGTTTATAAATATTATCATTAGTGGTTGAGTCTGTGAGTATGTGCATGCATATCCCATAATCATTCAATTATTATGGAAACGATTATCATATTGAATACTTGAGTTTGACATGAAAGGATTGAAAAATATAATCACCATTGACTGATAAACATTTAATAGCAACATCTGTGTTGATAACCGTCCAAGTGACGGTACGTTGTCCTCTCAAATGTAGTAAATAAAATCGTGATTTTGGACGAAAGCGATTAACCACTGTGGCGGCCTCAGCTGTGTATGGAAAAGAAGAGAGGTTATAAAAAATGTACTCGACTCTCCGAAACCCATCCGTGTAACTAACGAAATAACAACTCAATATAACTCGGAATCGATGTATTGACAATATAACGTTTGCATAATCCGATAAAAATGTAAGGATGCGACAAAAATCACAGGAGGTTGCTCCCATCCTTAATACAGATTCATGTAAACATTGTCTTGTCGTTAACTCGAGTTGTTGGGGCGGTTATTCGCCGTGTAAATCGTTCCCACTCACTGCGCGCCTTGTTGAACATTGATGAATCGAAAAACTTCAATCAGCATTATGAACGCAAATATATTTTCACGATAAAATTTTGCGATGGTGTTGGTCGTTTTGCACAGAACAGACAAAATGCCTCACGGCTCCATTACGCTGCTGCTGCTCCTGCTGCTGCTGCCCAACAACATTGACAATACAGATGGCAGCATTGTCGAACTATACAGTATCACACACACAGGTACCATTATCTCACTAACACACTGCAAATCGCAACCAACGACATTAAATACCTTATTATTGATCTATTAGCCGAATATATTTTCGCGCGCACTCGTACACGTGAATACGAGTTTTATGAGTTAGAAATTATCATTCAAAAATTTTTCTAACCTCACTTTCACATCCTCATCATTATGTTCAACATTCACTACATGCTAATATTGCAAGCATATAGATATATGCGCATGTGTGCGTGTGGATATGTATACATGACATATTGATGACACACGTGCAATACAATCGTATGTGTGCGTATACATATACACGTGATAGGAGAGTGTGAGACGACGATTGTGAGTGAGGACGATGGTCAAGAAGGGAAACTGTGATTCTCTTCCCATTTCTTTCTCCCCCAAAAATTTTATACTATAATCATCTCTATAAGTAATCAAAATCCAATTTTACTTCTATTTCCCATTCTGTAGGTTAATATGTGTTTCTGTGTTGATTAGTGGTCGCGCTTGATATTTTTTGATATTAAATCGACTGGCCTATATAGTGAAGGATTTGAGAGGGTATGTGAGTGTAATAGGGTTCAAGTAACATTTCGCACTGCCATCGTTGGCCATTTTTATCACTAATGAATACTATATGTATAGAACTAATAGGATATACATACAAATGGAGGTAATTCTCGATGAGAGCAAATCTAAACGGAAAACCATAATTTTTCGAATGAAAGTTGATCATTCAGACGAGTTGCGTAATCGTAGCTATGCACAGCACAGAGGCAGTATGATAGGAACTTCGGGGTTGCAAAACTTATTCTGTGTTTCTGATACGAAGTTATGATAGCGTACA
This sequence comes from Meteorus sp. PSUC_FEM 10030008, assembly GCA_018881525.1. Lineage (NCBI taxonomy): Eukaryota > Metazoa > Arthropoda > Insecta > Hymenoptera > Braconidae > Meteorus > Meteorus sp. PSUC_FEM 10030008. The sequence goes on from JABMBR010001015.1 coordinate 16,784, forward strand.
CGCCGTAGTGGCGGTAAAAATATCCGAAAGTGGACACGTTTGACGATTTCACCACACAGTGGATCGGGTGTGTGTATATCATGTTTAACATTATGTTTATATATATGTACAAGTATACAAAATGTGAGTAATTAGAAGCACAGGTGAGCACGCCTTCTCCACTCATAGAATGTCTGGTAAAGATGTAATGAAGAAATAGCGAGAAATCAAAAGTATCGAAGGTGTGGAATATTTTTCGAGTTCATTTTGTACTAACAACTGTCTTCATAGGTGAGTAGATGGCGTGTGCATCATCACACAGTGCCAGAAGAAATTTCTCTGTGACTGTCCAGTCTCTATCGTCAATGTGCAAATGTTTTTATTTTTCCTATTGCTCTGATCAGGCTGGCCGGAATCTTACCGTGTTCACTCGACAATATCGTTATCAATTAATATATATACATATATAAAAGTAATCACCTCGAACATAATATTTATTTTCCGAAAATGGAACAGGTAGGATATTTTCTGTGATCATAATGGTGTGCGTACATCTAAGCTTAACCTCATTACAACTGTTTTTATTTCAAGAATCTTCAAATACAAATAGATCAGGCATGCAATACAGCGGAAGCATTCACTAAATTATACTACCAAAGTTTGGATCAAAAACGATATGTAAGTAAGTTACGGATGATGATGTTATTCAGTCAGATCATCAGGAGTTCAATTTTGGGCTGACGATGAAAGTGACTGGTGAAACAACCACATCTTTTATGTTTAGGGATGCATCACTGATACGTTGTAGAGTTGAATGTTGACTGCTCAATATTTCATCATTCATTTCCTTTAATATGATCCGATTCGTTCATTATTGAATAGTATTCAATTATGTATTAACTACAAGTACCTTCGAATCCATGATCTTCTCATGTTCAACTCCGAACGAATTTGAAATAATAGAATTGGTTGCCAAATTCTATGCAGTCACGAATATGTCATTGATGTTATCACTTCCGGAAAAATTAGCAATCAATTTTCATGATATCGAATGTCGTTCCCATGTTCGACTCAGCGGAACGTTTATGTAGCCAATATTTTCCATACAGAAATTGCGATGAATCCAAATCCTTCAGATTGGATTATCTTTCTATTTAATAAAATCTGACTACATATTTTTACCAAATTCAATTGGTATTTCACAAACTTCATGACAATTACCAACCAAGCACAAAGATAATTCGTATATCACGAAAACTTCAACGCATTGAAATCAAAACAGAATATGTAGGGATTTTCGAATATATTGATAGTTGCAAATTTATTTTCTTCACATTTGCCACAATAACATTTTTTTCGTTCATACAACAGCATATTTCACGTTTATATTTGGACACTGGCACTTTAATATGGAACGGGAACGAAATACAAGGAAAGGAACAGATACAGAAGTTCTGGGTTGATCTTCCAGTTTCACATCATTTTGTCACAACACTTGACGCACAGCCAATCACAGGTACTGTCCTGTTACCATTCGAGGAAAATAGAATTCAAATGGGAGTATTATACACCGATTCAATTTTCAGGTGCAGCCGTTGCAGATCAGCTGACATTTCTTGTAAAAGTAAGCGGTCAAGTAAGATACCAAGATAAAGTGTCCAAGCCATTCAATCAAACATTCCTTATCGCAGCTATGGGCGAGAAGTGGAAAATAGTCAGTGATTGCTTTAGAATGCAAGAATCGTTAGATAGTACCTCTTAACTTTTGTACAATAAAATAAAATGATATTTATCTAAAATTGATTTGTTATTGACGGTAAATACATTCAAATCTCGAGGCATAACAAATGAGGGAAGGAGCGAGCCGTGACAGGAGTGTGATAGAATATAAACAAAGGCGCGTGCAGCCAATGCGGAACGCTGTCATATTGTGTATAGACCCTAAAGATGAATTTCTATTGGCACCACCCCTCGGAAAATTCAAGCAGCTGCGTGTTTCCCGCTTTTAAGTGCTACGAAAAGAGGTTATGAGTGTGTACTAACTACTAACGTGTGTTATTGCGTTGCCGTGTATTTCAAAGGGAAGCCGATTTTATGAGACACATGAAGAATCCAATAATAATTTCCGTCAGGATTAGTCAATGAAAATATATTCATGAAATTCATCACTAAGTATAGTTCAAGGTTAAGGACTTGATATCGCTCTCATACTGATTCAAACGTGTGGAAAGAAACAGCAAAAATTCACAATGTCGTTCAATTTTACCGAAATTACCCAACAATTGAACGAAACCACTGTTAATGATACCAGTACTGGTGTATCGTTTTCTGGAAAATCGCTGAAACTCAATTCAGAAGAGGATGGTAAGGAATCATCGCATAAATTTTATCGTCATTCTGATCAATCCTATCATCATTTCGTCGCCTCTACAATGACTGTCATAATTATAGTCTTTCTTGATATACAGGACGGGATAAGTTGTATACACCGAACCAAATTGTTAGAATAGTTACACCATGGGTATCATATGGTCTTTATATCTGAAAGTTTTCGATATTGCGAGACTGATTCGGGGAATACAATATTCATTTCTGACTGATTTCTCATCTAATTGATCAGATCTTAGGAGTTCCGGATTCATAATGTTATTCAAAAACTAATTCTTCAATCAGAATTTCTGAACAAGGATTTATGAATTTATCGGACGACTAGTGACTAACTCACGAAATTGACGATATGTTCTATAAATCATTCGCATAAGTGCTCACAACAGATCATCAAACTCATCTTTCTGACGTATAATTCAATGCCACAGTCTTCAACTGAACCCAATAAAGACACACAATTTTGACAGATTATCATCGTGATACCTTTAATAATACGATCCACCATACTTGAATACGATTGAATGAGATATTCAGAAAAGACCATTGAAACAGACGTATGAATCATGCATGAAACTTAGTACAATTTGGTATTCGACCACGCCAGCATTGTTGACTCTGCTTTACTTACACACAGCGCAGAAAGTTTGTGAAGCCATTAAAGAATGCCCACGCTTGACTTTCCTCGATCTGGAAGGAAATACATTGGGCCCCGATGCAGCGAAAGCAATTTCCGAAACATTAGCAACCCATGGAAGCAATTTGAAACGTGCCTTATGGAAAGATATGTTTACTGGCAGGATGAAAACTGAAATTCCCAAAGCTCTGCAGTATCTTGGCAATGGATTGAATACTGCTAATACACAACTGGTTGAATTGGATCTTAGTGATAATGCATTTGGACCAATTGGTGTACAAGGACTTGCAGCACTTTTGAGCTCACGCACATGCTATACACTCCGTGAACTGCGTTTAAACAACAATGGGCTTGGTATATCTGGAGGAAAAATGTTGGCCAAAGCACTGTTGGACTGTCATGCAAACAGTTCGAAGGAATCGAAACCATTAGCACTGCGCGTCTTCATCGCTGGACGGAATCGTTTGGAAAATGAAGGTGCAACTGCTCTCGCAGCTGTATTTGAAAAGATCGGCACACTTGAGGAAGTTGTTATGCCACAAAATGGTATTTATCACCCGGGTGTTGCAGCGCTAGCCAAAGGACTCTCGTTCAATAATGGTTTGAGGATTTTGAACCTCAATGACAATACGGTAGGTCCGAAAGGAGCTATAGCAATTGCAAATGTATTACCCAATCTACCAGCGCTTGAATACTTGAACCTCGGAGATTGTTTATTGAAAACTAAGGGAGCATTATTGATCGCCGATGCCTTGAGTATCGAGGGGAACAACACATCATTGACTGAAATTAATTTAACATTTAATGAAATAAGAACAGCGGCGGTAACGCCTTTGGCGAGTGCTATGGCAGATAAAACGGGATTAACCAGTTTGCAACTCGATGGCAACTTTTTCGGTGATGCCGGAAGGAAACAATTGAGAGAAGCATTAACGAACTCTGACAGAATCGATTCATTAGGTACATTGGATGAAGATGCTACTGATGAGGAAGAGAGTGACGAAGAAAATGAAACTGAGTCGGAAGATAATGACGCTGATGACGCGGACAATGATGAGGTTGAAAATGATGAGACGGTTGAGATAAAAGAGTCGGTTCAGAAACAACAAAAAGTGGTCAGCCTCAAAGAGTTCATTAGTGATCCAACTGGTGAAAATCTTTTGTTGATGGAGGGTGATAAAATGAATCAATTCTGCAAGCATGCAAAGGTGAGACAGAGAAGATATCACGAATTACGCTTTCGAAAAATTTCATAATAATGAGTGGGAGGTTCGTACGCTATAGTTCACAAATTGAAAGTTGAATCTCAAATCATCACTTATATTTATTTTAGAAGACTAAATGCGTTCGGGATAGTACTTCACATATAGAAATGTTAAATCTTAAACTCGTTAACTTTCAGAGTCTATGCGAAGATGAGAATTCCGGTTCATTAATTCGATATATCGAAAATTTATTCCCTATAATCATGAAAGTATCCTCATTATGCGGAAGTGGATATTCCGATGTCCGTATTGAAGCGGAAAAATTGACAGACAGCTTATACTCTGAACTATTTACTTATGCTTCGGCGAATGACCAGATATCATCTGCCAACAACAGCTTGTTGATTCATTTGGGACTACTAAAGGTAAATGTGAAATTGAAAAATTGAATATTTTCAAATGCATTATCTTTCTCATTCCCATACATTAGAATATGGAATATGACTTAATTATCCTTGTAGAGTGAAGATAAGAGCATTGGCAAGATAGACTGGAATCTTGAAGGCTGTTTCAAAGCATTGGAGATTGTGAGTCGACGAAACTATTTTCCATCATCGACGAGAAGCGTTTTGAAAATTTTCATCGAACGACCGGTGACATCAAGTCGTGCGAAATTTGTCGATCCATTTTTGGATGCTAAAAATTCTCTCAAAAATATCTTGGACAGATTACACAATACATAATCTCATGAATGAGGCACATTCGAAATTTAATAATTGAAAAGTGTTACCATGAATGTTACACAGTATGTTTGATTGTGTTGATGTAAATCATCATTATTTTTAATTATAATATTTTTTCAATCAATGTGTCGAACAACTCTTTTCTCTCACCACGACATACTTGAACGTGACTAAAAGGAACTTCAAGGAAAAATGATAATACCCAACTCAGCTTAGGAAGAAAATATAAAGACACTTCTGAAATGTTATCTACTTGTGTCTACTATTGAATCATCAAAGACAACAATATTGCGATCCTCCTCGCTGCGTGTGATATCTCATATGTATAGAAAAACTTCCTCCCACGAAAATATTCTTTCACAATTTATCTCAAATTTTTTCACTCTAATCAACTTTAAAAATACGATCGAGAATTTCATTGGTTCATATTGTCATTCACTTCTACTACGACAAATTGAACTGAATCCAGGAGAGAGAATATAAAATGCCATCGTTTCCAATTGGTAAAAAAATATCGTATCCTAATTCAAAAAAATTTTTTCTACGTGTATTTGAGTTCAGATAAACTCTGTGGAGTCCAACCAGAATGGAAAAGCTCGGCGGCCAGTGGTGCACAATGTTGTGATGATTGGTCCACCATATATTTATTCGCCTAGAAAAGTAAAAATGGCAAGATTCAATGTATGCGAGACATGGTGTGATGAATATGAAGAAATCAAATTGTGGGTTCGTAAGAAACCTACAAGATAAATAACAAGTTGTTGTTTCATTATTGAATCACATTTCTCTCCTAGATTTGATGGATAAGTGATATTGTTATCATTATCCTCTAGGTTTTGGCGGATGGTTTCGATACACATTGCCTCATCAAGTGAATAATTGTTGCTAAATAGTCCTGAGAATGAAAATACAAAATCGAATTCAGTTTTTCATTAAATGATGAGTAAGACAAAGCGAGTACTCACTCCCTATCCTTGAAGACAGTGATGCGATCGAATTAATACCCATATCGTGTGGGCTACTGAGATATTGTGTTAAAATGTCTAAACATTCTCGGCCATCAGAAAATAATTTTGGATATCGATGTGTCAACAATTTTATTAGGAGCATATTCGCTCGATTGTCTGAAATGTTACTACTGGGCGTACACATTATTTCATCATCGGTCCGTCGCACCAACAAAACAGGCCCGTCGTACCTAATTCATGTATTTCAAAAGCACAAGTCGAAGTTAATTCCTACAGATGAACATTTTTATATCGATGAAAGTGGAAAGAAACCCTAACCTTTTCAGTTGTTCGGAAACATACAAATTTAAGTATTTGCGAATAACATTCCGTACGATGCTGTCGATAATCTTGGGCATCCGTGCCATTGCGAGTGGAAGAACATCATCAAATGTAGCATCAAGTACCAAACCATGAATTCGAGGATTGTTCATGGCAGCCCATGTGGCGGTGAAGCCACCAATACTCCATCCATATACAATTATTTGTTCTTCAGGAAATTGCAATTTTTCAATTGCGTATCTCATCACCGCGTCGATTCCATCAATTTCCGCTTCTGGAAATGGTGAACCCTGATAAAACATTAATAAAATCCATATAAATATTCACAAGTCATGTCTTTTCATTCCATGTTATTTGCGTCTCTGTTCGTCTGCGCTACAGATATCTCACTTCCATAAACAATTGATTCTTTCATTCAAATGTTTTTTTGTAGCATACAACTGTGAGAAGTTATGAAGAACTCGAGGAGCGATCAGATATAGATCATGAACAAAGATTTTTGTAAATTGCTAGATATTAGAGAAATGTATCTTATATCGCTTCTATTGAATCAATCGTTCAATTCTGAAGGGTCAGACTTATCATCGTTCATATCATTTCTGTCTTGGCGTTATGTTTTCGGCTCTTGACAGTCGGATTAATATTATTGTACTATTCATTCACGCTTTAAATTACGAATCCTGTCATATAGCGATGCGCTAATTATGTTTGAAAATCTTTGTGTACTTTTTATACTAACAGAACTCCCACCAAAACCTGGATGATTCCATCCCAAAACTGAGTATCCTTTACCCAGTGGTGTTGACATCAGTCCAACTTCATAAAATCCACAATTACCCTCACATGTAATTACAAGGATATGACCGTTCGGTGATCGTCTGAAGCAGATTAACACAATAATGCAGTGATCTGCTTTATTCATTGTTCATGAATGGATTGCGTTTGTTTGTACGTTACTTGTGACGACGATCGACGAACATAGTATCAATTTCGATATTACTGTGAGTTATCAATTTTGATCGTTCACCGCCGATATCAAGGAGATCCGTTCTGCCTTGAATCATGGCTGATTCTATTCATTCAATATGAATTATTTGAACATATCATCAAGGAAAGTAAGAAATTAGATTAGGGCTGTCTTACTCATTGCCATATTGACTAGACTCATACTGCCAGGATACATGAGCTTGATTGCGACTGTATTCGCAACAATATAAGAAATAATCTCGCAAGGCACGGCAAATACTACATCTTCATCACCACGTCTCGATGTATTATTTCTTGGTTCTATCATTATCCTCTCTCTACCATCGGATCTATAAAAATCCAAATTGAGTTCTTTATAATAGTCTTTTCTTTCCATGCTCAGAGATAAAAGATAATTACCTTTCTAACGAGCGAACACGGAAATCTGTGGGCCAGCCCCAGAACTCAAAATCGTATTTCAAAAGATTCGTTTTAGATTCAACATCGTAAGCTTGTTTTGCTTTATTCAATGTTTTGATAAATTTTACATATGTCCGATTGCTGACGCGAGCGTATCCTCTCACAGCTAATGAAGCTATGACAATTGCCCCAGCACCAGCAACAAATTTTGTGATCGTGATGACATTTTCAGTTAATGAATTGCCTCGGCGATACATCAACGTTGCTATAAATGGTAGTACATGTAGGCTTATCGACCATATTGCTGCAAACTAATGAAAAAATTAATTTTTATTCACTATCGATATGACAATACTATTCAACTTTCATTTCATCATTCAATTGCAGACAGGTTTGATTCTATTGAGTAACATTGTACTCCAGCCACAGATTTTAGAATTATGGCGGACATTCACTAGTAATTTCGTTAGCTGTTTGTTATGAACAATAATGAGTTCAAATCATCTTGAATTCAGAGGAAAAATGGGAATGTGAATCTGTTCGAATCAAAGAATCACGCATAGATCTGATGGGAGCATAAAGAAATGCTTTAGAAACGTGAAAATTTTCAGTCGTCACGGATGTAGGGGTTAATGTGGAATTCTGAATACACCATGTGAAAAGCATAACTGGAATTTACTCCCTACTTGGGCCACAACTTTTTTCCGATATTATTACTTATAGGGGTCGAATCAGATGGACTAAGATGACAGTGGGTTTTATGATGAACCGATGAAGTCACACCTGTACACAATCAAAATGACACTGATGATGTATAGTACATTCATATGAATATTTAATGAAATATCTACCGAAGTAACTACATAGTCGCTCCATCGTTCAAAACTGTTGGGTTCGTATGATTTCTGAAAAATAAATCTTTTCAATGTAAAAATTCTCATCATACAGTAAATATTCTATCTTGAAATTAAGTAGTAACGAAAGATTATTTTTATTATAAACTCACCCACGTATTTTCATGAAGTTTGAACAATCGCGGACTGAATGCACATTCCCACAGTGATCTTATCAACGACATGATCGCGTAAATAATCAGACAGAAGCGACTACGTCTTTGTGTCTTTATTTGTATATGAAACGCAACGGTATCCTGATTAATAATTTTTGAGTATCCTCTCTCCTGTGATGCAATGGATTAGTGTGAAAATGTATTGATGCGTGCAGGTCGAGCCGCGCAATGTTCTACTGTCATGCCATCTCTTTGTGAGGTTTGGCTACGACACATGATGCAAGTTTATTGTTATAACCTTCAAATCGTAACTGACTCTAAACCATAAAGGATGAAAACAATGTTATTTTTGCTGAATTTGTGAGATCCGAAATAAAAATGGATATTAATGCAACTAAAAGAGAACGATTAGCTCGGGCAAATCGCATCAAAGCTGCAAAAGCTGCCAGGTAATGGAATGATCAATTTCACATTTTTTGCTATTCATCTTCACAATACAATCATAAGTAGTTTCAATCCAGGTTTATCTGTTGTGAAATCTTTCCAAAACGCAATAGGATACCTATTCACTAAAATTGTGGATGTCATCATGATTGACAAAACGGTCGTTGCGGAATAGTATAAAAAATCTTCAATTCTAGCCTCGAAAACTCACAATTTAGATAAGCCGGGAATTCTGAATTTGAGTGTGTGAAAAATTGGAAATTCAATATTCAAAAATTTACAAATGATAACCAACGCGAAACCTGTCCTCAATATGTGATTGAAAGTAATAAGAAGTGGAAAAAAATTAAGTGACTTATTGTGGATCCGGAATCGTGACACTTAGAGTCGAATATGGATGAAAAGACTGAAGGGTAGATGATAACAATGAAATTGATAACCCCGCTTTCAATCGAAAAGTGATTCAAAGATTGTCTCGATATTCATTCGCCTAGTTCTGACATCCAGTCGTCGAAATATTTCTGAATGGCTTTATAGTGATACCCGCGTTTCCGTTGTGGAAAACGATAGCACAATACAGATTATTGTTGAAGCGGAGAAATACAAACTTTGTAGATTACATTATTAGTTTACTAAAACTCAAGTCATTCTACTGTTGACTAAAAATGAAGTGATAGTAATACGTTATGAGATGAGTAATTGAGTTGAGTTAATTACGAGTTAACACTCGTGTTACGGATACTGACAACTGGAATGATATCGATCACTAGCTATGAATTCATGTCATTCGTATTTCGTAGTCGAAATTTTAAATTCTTCACGAACACGATTGCATGAACTATAATGCATTAGCAGGATCAAATGTTCACCATATTACGATATCAACCATACTCATTTTCAACTCACAGAAATGTTCCGACATCAATTTTGTTGGAGAAGAAAGCGGAATGTGATGCAAGAGCTCTCAAAATTGTTCAGAGACTCATAGAACCTAATGTTGAAGTTCACTGGTTTCTCAGCAATGTAAGATCGCATATTTTCTATTCCACTCGGAATCCTTCCTTCACACCATTCATCTTTATTTCTGTTTCAGCTTAGGCATATCAATCGCACTCACATGGAAGACATTGTTGAGGAACGAGCAATTGGAAAAATGTGTGGATATGTCCTTTGTGACAATCCGCTCACAAAGGTGGTGAACAAAAAGTATCAGATATCAACATTGAAAAATAAAGTTTATGACATCGAGAAAGTTAAGAATTTTTGTAAATATTCGTGTTACATTGCAATGGACTATATTATGATGCAAACATTGACAAGTCCACTTTGGTTGAGAAATAATGAAGAAATACCGGTATTGAACATTTTGCCTCAGAGTAAACGTAGGGATAAAAGTCCACCAGGTGTTGAGATAAATATAATGGGCCTTGTTCTTCCTGATGATGCTGATAAGATGCGCGTATCACAAGAAGGTACAGATAAGAATAAAACGGAACTTAGAGGAGATGTCGATAAAAGTCTAACGGAAACAGATCTAACTCATGATCGAGGCTCAACACCTGTTACATTCAGTAAATTAACACAGGATCATGAAACTTCTAATCTTGACGAAATACAGATAGATAATAAAACTGAGCAAGTCAGATTACTTGATCAAAAAAGCGACCCTACTTCACATCTACATATGTCCGTGGATTCTTCGTCGATGAAGATATCAACGGATTCTATAAAGCTCCAATCTAAAATTGAATCACTAGAATCTGTAGAACTTGTCTCACACCCCAATGCGAATTCGTCTGAATCGCAGAAAATAACATCTCCGATCTGTTTGAGTGAGAAAGCTGGAATTCCACGGAAACGTAGTATAACAAAGAAAATCGATGACAAAATCAAACCAGAAATACCATTTGAAACTTTAATCATGCGAATCGAAAAGAGTTTTTCCGAATGGATCACTGAAGATACGTTAAATTTGATTCATGGCGACGATATAAACAAACAACAAATAATGAATAGTGTAACTCTCCAAGACAAATATATGGTCCTGTGCCGTAAACTCAATCGAATTCAATTACAAGAAGAAAGAGACGATAACTCCACACCAATTCAAGCGGCAGATTTGAAACCTCCGCCCAATTATTCATTGCTGAAGGAAAAATCTAAGAACTTAGAAATAAAAGTACGAGCATTCTATGAGGGTAAAGAATATAGTGAAATACCAGAGATTAATCGGAACGAATTGGATGAAAATAAAGAATCCCCAAACATGGTTCCGCTTACAGATGCACATGATCCCCGTGCACTGCGTCGACGAATATTTCTTGATAAATTAAATAAAATTCTACCAGACTTGTTACATGCTCTCATTGGATCCAGTCACACTCATTGCGCTTATGGAGCCGATAAAATCATGTTAGTGAAAATATTGGTTGCTACATTCAACTTGTCACCAAGAAATATAATATTTAGAACGGCAGAATGGACTTTGATTGGTTTAATTATCATCAAGATGCTAAGTTCGATTGACTCCGATATTGAATCGTTATTGAAAACGAAGAAAGCAACGATGTATATCTCTATGATTTTGATGACATACAAATTAGACTCCTCCTATTTAGATCATATAATCAATTCGAGGATAAAGCAACCGGAGGTGACTATTGATATTTGTGACAATGATGAATGAAAACAATTGTGAGGAGTATTTTTATTTATCAAAATTTATTTTAAATATCAGCGTATCGAATAAATCCAGCGATTGACCGAAATTATGGAAATAATTCATATGCTTCGTTTGTTGAGAGTTAAGTAGACATTTTCGATGTTGCAGCGAGTGACGTTGAGCCATCGAGTACCATTTTTTCTGGACTCGTTTCCTCTGTAGGTCTATTTCCAATCCTCTCCCTTAATAGTTCGTAAAGACTGTGAACTGCTTCATTGTGCTGAAATGGTGAAAAAGAGACATCATCACAATGTACGGAACCGAAATACTATTTTTCGTCAAATCTCCAGATAAAAGATTCGATTCGCGGTGAATTTTAAGATTTTTTGAAACTTCGGCATGAATGTTGACTATGAAAAGTTCATTTTTCTGCTCATGGTGATAATAGGTATTGAAATGCGAAGAAACGAGTTGAATTCTTCATCTTGATTGATGGTATAGAAAATATTAAGAGAATTGAAACAAAAGTATATTTACCTGACTCGTGGGTTGAAGAGCCTTCATCAGAGATTGTAGTCGGCTTGGAGGCAATTTCGGGTAAATGTACCACAGTAGTTTTAATAAATGTCTTGTAACATTGTCTCTGCTCAAACCCGCAAGGAAAAACTCATCAAATATTACTGTACAAAATGATTCGTTCGAAAATTCATCAGCCATATTAACGATTAAGAGGGAAACAAGTGTGTGTAAAAATGGATCCTCGAAAGCGCGTTGTGCTTGACAATTTGGTAATGTCGCAAGAACTCGCATGAGTCCGCGAGCATCACTCCGTGATTTTCCAACACTTGTACCGATTCCAACAACACCACCTGTTCCTCCAACTGTACTGGCTCCAGCACCAGCGGTTCCACCGCCCACATGCAATGCGTAATACATTGAAAGAACAGCGGCTACGCCAGATAATTGTGAATACGCTTGACAGGCATCCGGTGGCGGTCCTGAGTGTTCGATGATTGCTATTGCGCTCTCTCTCTCATCTGGCGGTAATTTGCAATTCAATTGCCGAATTTGATCATCGACCATCAACGACATTAACGCTGGCAGAAATTTGGTCACAACTTGACTGTCCAACTTTGGTTCTTTGAAATCTTGTGAATCGATCATTTGCCATGCGGAAAGTCCAAGTGCGAGCATTCTTAAGAGTAAAACTAAAACTGCATTTTCACGGGGCAGAGATTCACCGTTTATGAGATGTAGTGCTATTTTTATCACACTACTTGCAAGGAAGTTCACTGCGTATGGATCACATAGAGTCATACTCAAATCGCCCAAAACTTGTTCTTGGCCTCTCTGTAAAATAAAAATGTTAGAACTAATAATTGAATCAACACAACATTTGTGTTGGATTTGAAACTCATTCAATGAACATTTACTCGTAAATTTATTGCTTCTGATAGTGTCAATTTTCGATAGATTTTTTGGTCACAGTTTCTACTTTTTCGCGTATGTAAAATTCAGATACCAGTATCTGAATCGGAATTTACCTTTATACTGTCGAGAAATCCTTGAAGCTCCCTTGACCGTTTCACATCAACATTCTTTTCCCTTATACAGGCATCTAAGCACCAAGTGAATTTGTGACATGGATCAACTGAAATAATATCTTGAACTTCTAAATCGTGCAGTGCCATCAACAACTCAGCACGTAATGTACAGTAATGAATATTTTTCGTCCTTAAGAAAAGTGTCCTCAAAAACTGCAATACCATATCATAAAGTTTAACACTTTGTCCAATCATGTGCGCTAATTTTTGTACAACTTCACCTTGTCTTCGGACTTTTGGCGAAGGTGAGAAGAATAAACTATTTAAATTTGCATGATCGAATAAAACTTGTTCTTTTTCAATTATGTATTTTGAAAATAAAGGTGATACTTCATCACCAAATAAGCTCTGATTGTCCTTCCAAATTTGGCGTTTAACTTCTGTTTCAGCACTGTTGTATAATTCTTTCTCCCGCACAAGCACTCGCAAATATTTATCATCTATATGGGGTGTATTGCGCAAAATACACATCACTACGGGGCGCAATGCCGCAACACGTACTGCGGAAAAGCTTTTTGACAACATGTCTTTCAGTCTCTTATCACCAGATCCGCTGCCTTTACTGTCGTTACGTTCAGCTCCAATTTCATTAATACGTTTGACTAATTTGTCACGTAACTCTTCCAGTACTGAGGCATGGAAGTCCAACCTACGAACACCATGGAGATCAAGTAAAGGGAGCATTGGCCGTAAAGACGGCAAAAGAACTCCATTCTCTAACTAAAAACAAATAAAGTAAGATAATAGTTCATTGTCTTCCGCAACCTGTCAGCAAACTATACGAATCTTATATCAATTCGTAGAAAAATGGACGATTGCACTCACCTGGAACTCCTCTATCGCCTTCAATGGATCTGTACAACTTGTTAGAGCGTCTCGAAGAGATACCTGGCCTGGGATACCAAGGTCTTCCAGACCATCACTAGAAGTAACACCGTTATTTTTCGTTGCACTCATTTCTTCAGAGCACTTCGCCAAAATATATATTAAGGTTATGTACGCTCATATGTATATGATGGGTCAATTATTAAGTAACTCTCAAAGTTGAGCATTGTGTGTTGTGTCCAATTGAACTGCCTCTTCGGCGGCACATCTAGCTGTTCATATCAGAAGTATGAACGTCGAGTGCACCTTCGAATCAGAACCAAAGAACACAAACTCACATAGGAACCGATAAATTTAAATTTATTGCGATATTATATATAAGCAAATCTTGAAAAGCAAAACTTTCTTGAATTCACAATCATTATAGTTGATAGGTAGACCACCAGTGGGCGATAACACATGCATAGAAGGATAACGCGAGATTCTATTGGCCGGGTGCACGATGGGTGCTGCCCTCATTTTTCAGGCTTTCCCTATGTTAAATCAAACGGAGTAATTTAGTTACAGTGGCCGCCATTGGCATA